>JAMWEH010001173.1:0-29457 GCA_024721245.1 Mitragyna speciosa
TTTGGTGTCATTTCTGGTTTGTATTTTGGTGTAATATTGTTTAGTTTCTTTTCTGGTTAATCTTCACGTTTACAACTTCTCCCATGTTCACTTTTACTATGGCCTTTCATTTGTCTGTTACTACAAAACCAAACCTAGGAATGATACTCACAATTTTCTTTTATCATTCACCAGAAAAGAGATTCAGATACATACGTTCATTTAGCATGTGAAAAACCAAAAAAAAAAAAAAAAAAAAAAATAGAGCACACCAAAGAATATATAATGACGAGGCTACGCACATGCATCAAGTGTGCCTCTAGTTAATATAACAACTGTATATTCTTGAGATGAGTGAATATGACAGAAAGTAAAAGAAGTAAGGGAGAGTTTTTTATGAACAATGAAGTTGGTTAGCTTAATCTTCCTTGTCACTTATGGCAAGGCAGGTGAACAGTGAAAGCCTTGACTAATAACTATAGAATTTAACAAGCCCAATCAAGTCGAATATTCCTATTCAAATTATATTTCTTCAATAAATAAACAAGCCCAACTCGATTATTAAATTAACTAATATTTGTGTTCAAACTTTGCTCGTAAAATAAAACAATAAATTCAAGATCGTATTCAAACTGGGCTCGTTTAACACAAAGAAACCAAGCTCAATTGAACTTGGTTCTTTACACAATCAAACCGAGTTCGATTGAGTTCAAATGTTTTATTTTAGGAATGATGTGAAAAGACATTAATACTGATGTTCGCGAATGCAAATGAGTTTTAGCGCCGTGTTCGTTAATTTAATAAACGAATTTAATTTCTTATTCTAGTTCGCCTCATTTAACTGTACTGACCTGTGTTCACCTCGGTTTATTAAAAGCTTTACTAATAAATGTTAGCCCTCTGGATTGTGAAATCCATGGCCTGCTGCTCAGGACTTGTCACTCCCATAGTGCGGGCACACTTCACTCATCACTAACTCTCTTTTTTACTCTGTCGACTGCGAATTTGACATGCAATGTTGCTGGAGTCATGGATCATATATATCCTTAGCAAGATATAATACTTAAATCATTTGGACGTGTCTATTTCTTGAAAGTTACAGGTAAATCTGGAGTGCTATTTTGTTAATCGACAACATTAGTCAACTAATGAACACGTGTAGTTCATCATATTCTAGCCTAACATTTACGATTTCGCCAGGACCCCACTGTTAACCTTTTTCTTTTTTCCCGTTTTGATTCAGGGTCAGTCAACCCCTCGGGATGGTGTAGATGTAAGCACAGAATTACATCGATGTGTTACAACCAATTTTTTTAATGAAATTCTTGTTGATGCATGTTATCTTCTTTGAAAATTTATTTTGTATATATATCACTGTGAAAATGTGTAGATCATACATTAGATCGGATCCACAATTTACGTTTTATTACGATATTATCTAAATAATTGTTGATTAGAACAAACAAGATCACAGACGCTTGAAAACATTAAGATTGTTGCTTAGTACATATTATTTTGATAATGTATGCAATAAATTTATTATGTTTACGTAATGTTGTTGCAACCTTGTGCAATCTACATGTTACAAAGATTGCTGAAGATAAATGTCAAAAAGAAAATGCCTTTTTACGTGGAAAGTTGAAAGAAGAAATTCTTTGTGGTTAAATGGTTAAACCACCTTATGGAACTTGTGTTCCAACTCGTACCAATTCCAACATCGTACACTCCTCCAGCATTGCTTAAATCGACACTGTGCGCAATGGTTTCCAGTAGTGCTGGATCTTTCTCCATCTTCTGCAGTGGGGTGTGTGCGTGTGTATTGTGGTTGTTATCATTTAGTTAGGGAAGAATGGAAGTGGTCACCAGTAGAGTTTCCCATTTAAGTAACCACAGGACAGGAGCAATATTTTTGGTACTGGCAGGCACTGGTATTAATCTGTCTCAATCCTCTTCCAAAATTTGGGCACTGTCGCCACTTTTTGGAGCTAAGTCAATTTATATTCATTACTCGTGAATCACACTCCCACATAGCATATAGAAATCAACCACTTTCGCATTCTTTAGTTCTCGATCTGTAGTCAAGTAGAAAATCATAGATTACTTGAATGTCCGTGCCTAGGTTCATTAAATATACATATATATATTTTTTGGCAAATCAAAAAATGGTATCCCAAAATCTGTTAAGACCAAAAGACGAAAAAAATATTAGGTTGTGAATTGTAATGTTTGGTGACGATTGATGGTAACACAGGATGACTGCGTATAAGACCTGCATGGGAGCGTCCTGCCAAGATTAATGACCACATAGTTTTATATAATTTTACATCAATATGATGTAATTTTGTATTGACACAATTAGACATCATAAAAATTTGGAGGAAGGTTGCCGAAAGATAGGGAAAGGACAAAGCCCAAAGCAGACTGAAATGAGTAAAACCGAACTCTTGTTCTAAATCGAGGAACAAAGACTCTTAATTACTGAACCATATCAATTATTCATTTGCAGCATTGAGGTACCATATGCTGTGTTCGCATCATATATTGTTACATTTAGGATTGAAGTACATTTGTTACGGGACGGCATCAAATCCATGAAATCAACACAGAAAATTTTGGCACGCCTCTTTTAGCATTTATCTTTAAAGAGTTTGAGTATCTGGTGATCTCATCTCATGTATTCTGTGCACTACGTCTTTCTTACGTAGAACTGTTAATGTTGTTTTCTCATCAAATGATAAGTATCTTTCTGCATAGATTCAAACATACGAACTTACAGTATCTCTTGTAGACTTCCATCTATTGAACTGGTGAGGCAAAATGCAATAAAAATTCTTTGGGCATAAGCTGGATTGGATCAACCACTCGTTTATATAAATGACGCTTGTATCTTTATTAAAAATATGAACAATAATTTATTTTCTTCTTTTTCTGGAACCTTGAACAATAGTTTAAAAGCAAGAGTGGAGATAACTTTGTTGGCACAATGGTAGGCCAAGGTCTGATGACAGACGTTTTATCTAAGGAGAGAAAAAGTTAGTAAAAAGCAATTAAGTAGGCCAAAAGAAGTAGTCATGTGGCCTTAGGTGGTGTTATCCCAATCACATCATGCAACCCAGAACCCAAATCTAACTCAAATGATTAAGATTAAATAAAATTCGAGTAGAATGCGTAGGTTCTTAAGCTGTCTGCCTACTTTTTTCTCACGAACATCAATTGCTTGAATTTGCTTCTCATCCTGGACCGCATGCAGTAGACAAACAACCTTAAGAGCTAGCACAATATTATTGATTAATCTACGTGGAAGAATTATTCTATAGTTATCTACACGGGATGGGATTTAGACAAGATTTATGAAGTTTAGATGGTCCAGGATTTTCCAAATATTTTATGGCTGAGAATGTTCCATCCAAAAGGTAGTCCGGGGACCTTTCTCTTTCTGTTTCTTTCCAGAATTTTGAGTTTAAAGTACTTTCAAACAGGATTTAAGTGGCAGTTTGATGGCAATAAATATATTCTGGAACCTTTCTTCCTGGTTTTCATGGAGATGCAAAGCACCTCTAATAATTCACTCATGCACTTGCAGTACAATACAGTAACATCCTATTCTTCTGTCAAATGATAACTTAAAGTCAGTTCAACATGTTGCGAATCCAGACTTGTTCTTCATCCACTAATTGGAAGCCTAAAAAAAAACAAAGAACTCTATACTTAACCAAAATTTGAGCATCTTACTGTGTTTATCAATTGCACTTACATAACATAAAATTCCTAAGAAGAACGGTATCTATAATCAATTAATTCTACTACTACATAACTATACATTCATAGGCCAGTCGTCAGCAAAACTTCATCTTTCTCCCAGAAAAAAAGAAAAAAAAGAAAAAAAAAAGAAGATTGTCTTGGATAAGAAAGTTTTTAGTCATCAATGTGATTTAAGATGGGAGAGAAACCCTACTTGGTGAGTTTTAAATTAAAGTAGGGAATTTGGTCGTCCCCACCTCAAACTTCATTGTTCCCACTTCAAACTTCATTGTGGTAGTGATTATCTGAAACACAAAGAATAGCGTTTTTCAAAAGCAAAAGAAACAGGAGATGTCTAAAAAGAGATGAGATGTGAAAAATACAAGCAAGGTACACAAATAGTGTAATTTCCACCTTTTCAAAGCTTGAAGATCACACAACACACACAGAGACACACACATTCATAACAGAGAGAGAGAGAGAGAGAGAGAGAGAGAGAGAGAGAGAGAGAGAGAGAGAGTCAGTGGTGGAAAAAGAAGAGAAAGCATAAAATGTGAAAGGAACAATGAAGGAAATGGTAGAGGTTAGCTTGGATGTCCTCCAAGATTAAAAGCTTCTTCAGTTCTAAAAGGCAACTGGTATCCTTAGGCTTAAAAAGAAATTAGGTTAATTCTTTTGATAGATAAATCATTTTGCTAGTAGGTTTGCTATGCCACATGAAAACTGTAAACCTAAAAGTTGAAAGTTTCTTTGCCCCCCCACCCCCATTCTCTTCCCCACTCCTTTACCATTTCCTCTTCTTGGTCTACTTTCTTTCACCAAGAGCACTTGTAAGATCAAAAGGCATCAGAAAGCATTATAATCATAGACTGTCTTAACTTATTTAAGACTTGTCACAAAAAAAAAAAAAAATGGAGGAGATATTTAGGTACCAACCAATAGTTGGCTAGTTAGAGACTCAAGAAAGCATTGCTTTTCCTATAGAAAACAATTTATTCATGTGAAAATTTAAACAGAAAAACAAATAATGCATACAAACTATTTTAGATGATTGCAAACGATTGTCAATAAATAAAAAAAGCATATCAACTAAAATCGAGTTCTCAATTGTTTGTCTTTCACCTCTATCTAATAGTACAAACATAAGGTAATAAGATATTTGATACATGATCAATGCGTAAACCATTACCTGAATAGTGGTGTCAGAGGTAAATATAACTGGTAATTTTGACCCTAAAACTAAAAATGATATGAAGCAGATTCATACATAGCTTTCCAAGAGCAACGCCAGGCTTGCACTTTGCAACTAGCAAACAGAGGAATTTTGAAGAAGAAGTTAATGAGATGAACCATGAGCATACCCTCTGAAACAGTTGCATCAGAATTTTCAACTCAGCAATATTCCTTGGCTTGCTTCCCTCTCAAACCTTATTGTGGAGATCAAGAACCTAAAAACCAGCAAAAGATGATATTATTTATTTATTTATTTTTTTTGACCAGGTTCAAAAGGCAGAAGAAATGAACGATTTCAATTATTAACTGTGAACTTCACTAGAAAGTACCCAAATCCAGAAGCACTATCTAAAACACACAGTTAGCTGATGCCAAAATCCTGTATTATTCAATCTATTCCATATAAAAAAGCTTATAACTGAAAATTCCTGAAAAATTGCAGCATATCTGCAAGCAATTCTAGATACATTTGGGAAACCCACAGGTTCCTGAACAGCTGTCACACCTTCCCTAAATTATCAACTTCTAGTAATAAGTAACAGAGTGGATGACAATAATTAGTATAAAATCAATCTTAATGTGGATGACCTGAAATTGCCTAGCACGGTTGGTTTGTCTTGTGGAGAGTATCCCACAGAGAACTCCGATTTGTTACAGTACCCATTGACAAGAGGTGACTCAAGTGTCCCCTCCAATTTGCAGGGAAGACCACCTGCACATCCAAAACAAAGGGTCAGACAGCTATAAAGCACATATTCCTCTGCTTAAATCAGAATAAAGGGGAAGGTTTTATTTAAAAAAAGGATGCTTTCCAATTTTCATAGGATCTATAACTGCCTTATTCTGGCTTAGCCAAGAGCCACCACTCTTCCTCTCCAAATAATTTCAGATGCATAAAACAACTTCAACCGTTTCTAACTTTTCATTTTCAATTTTGCAGGCATCATGAAATCAGCACCTGTTTCTCTAGATTTAAGAACCCATTCTGGAAGTGGAACACCATTTGGAAATGCTTTATGTGCATTTAGAGTCCACATATAAGAAACAAGGAGAAAAAAACAAGAGATTAAGATTTCCTGAAGGTAGGCAAGTAATAGCTCATGCAGAAGTAACTTCAGAGAAGCAAAATAAAAAGTTTGTCTGACCAGTCTTTTGAGGGTCTGAATAAGAGACTTTTTATTGTGCTCTAACTGATAAGCATAGGGCATATGAGCTAGTGGAGTAACTACATCACAGGCAGTTCTAACCCTTGAATCTAAATTATTTGGTGCTAAACCATCACGTGTTGATTCAACATCTTCAACATCATTTGAAGACACAGATATCCGAAGTTCCACTACCTGACACGGTCTTTTGATCGTGCTTTCCAGCAGTTGGCACAGCCACTTCATTTTTCTTATCAAATGATTGTTGTATCACATCTCCAACCCTCAAATTCTTGTTGCCAACGGACTTTCCATCCAATTCCTGTCAGACTAAAACTTGAGAATGTTCGAGGTGGGGTTTTCTGTAAGTTTTGTAATGAATCTTTCTGATATCTGTAGAAAGAAAGGCTACATTCAATTTGCTTTTACTTGCGCTGCACTCTCAAAACTCACAAATCCTACGACCATGCATTTCTTCTTTTTAGCTGATCTAAATGAAATTCCCTGGAAAACCAAACATAAAGTTCGATCACAACATCGTGAAACCACACCTCTAACGTAACATGTTTCAAGAGCATCAGTTAAAGAGGGAACGGGTTAGAAATAGCTGAAATCCAAACAAAACATGAAAGATGAAGATACCAAAACCTAGAATACAATGCTTTTCATTCACAATGACCTTAAACGGATTCCCTTTCTCAATTTTGATAAGGGATCAGACGAATACAAAGTACATTTCCATCGTTGGCATGTAACAGAGGACAACTTTGCCAGCTCAATTTTCACAGATCAGCATATTATTTTTCCAAAAATATACGATTTTTCAAGTGTAACAAGCATACCAAATTATCAAAATATATAATCAACATAAAAGTTGACACCAACACTCCCTAAAGAATTATATCTCCAACTCTCAGAATTTCGTTGATTAAAAAACGGTTGCTGGAAAATGCTGTTCCAACTCTTCAACTATGATTTTTACAGTAAAGAATTAATCTCCAACTCTCAGAAAACTAGGATATTCCTTCCTTGACTAAAAATTGGTTGCTAGAAAATGCACTTCCAACACTTCAACCATGAGTTTTTACTATTTCAAGTAGAATTTTTAATCCAATTATGGGCTATAATTAATAAATTTCTAAACTTTCCAAGCACTGATACCATGAGCAACTAATATAGTGACATTTTTTCAAAGGTTTTCCTTTCATTCAACACAACTGCTCAACCCAAAAAAGCACTAAAATTCACAAAATGTACAAAGGATGAAGGATAAAAACGTGTTTTTTTTCCCCATTTTTTCAGTTAAAAGAAAAAACCCAACTCACATTATTATTTAGGAAATTCCTTAAATTATACAGAGTCCACTTCACTGGGGAATTTTACCAACACATGGCCAATCCAACCTCCACCGAGAAGAACCACCACCCTCCTCCCCATTGGAAAAAGCCTGTCATCATGACGTCATTGCCAACCCCCTTTTCCTCCTCCTTCCCCCCACCCTCACCGTCCCCTTCACCTTTCCTTGCTAGCTCGGTGAGTTGGGTCCCAAATGTTGGGCCGGGTCGGAGCTCCGACTCGCACGTGACTGTACGAACCCTTCGACCACCTGAAATACCACCGGAGAAGTCGTGTTCCTCAATGGGTGTTGGTGTTGCTGTCTTTCCGGGTCGTTGGTCGGGCTTGGATCCGGGTCCTCACTCTTTCGCTTTTTCAGTAGTTGGGTCTGCTTTCGGAGTTTGTTTGGATGGAGCTTCAACTTCAATTGGTTCCTTTTTTTTTTTTTTTTTTTTTGTTGAGGAAATCTGACTGTTCATCGCAGGGTGGACAATTATTTTATTTTTTATTAATCGCCAATAATATTTTATTTTACATCTAAACTGAATCACCGTCTAATCAAATAAGTGTATTATGCACCGATTTAAATTTTTAATAAAGTAGTAGAATTCGAACTCCTTAATCTCTCACGTTTACTTAATCTTTAAAGGCTTAATGGTGGCCAACCAACTAAACTAGGTTAGGTTGGAGGGTTTACATTTGTATACTCATTTTGAAACTTCGAAAAATTACTGTTAGTTTAAAGTTTGGTTATGCGAATGTCTTATGAATCAACTCAAACGTAAATAAAAGTACATTAGTTTTCTTTAGCCTTCCTAGCCTTCTTCGGCTCCTGTATGCATGTTGGCTTTGGGCCTCTATTCTTGACTCCCACGCATAGGTGGCCTTCTAGTTATCGCTACGGAGAGTCTGGTTTGCATTCGGAAATCTAAATAAAAATTTGATCTCACCATCAGAGACGGTGTCAGAATCACTAGTCTCAGTGTTGTTTATCTCATTCTTCTTTACGCATTTGGTTTGGAACCAGAATAAGTTTTATTACATTAACGAGTGTGAAATTATGATTCTCATAGTAATCAAATCAACAATATGTATATTTTCATTAACTTTGATATACATTCCTCTCATTTATATTCATAAACTAATTCCGTTAATAAGAGAGAAATTCTAATAATTCATATCGTCTTTGTCTCCGTCGTCAATTCCGCTAATAGTCACTTTAGCCAAGTAATTGTTAGTGTAAAAGCTCCAAACAACTACACAATCATAGGTTGGTCAATTGGAGATGAAGTTAACCGCTCACATGATGTTATACATTCGAATTTCTTTTAGGTAAGGCTCGGTGACATATTTGTATTCTCACAAATAATCATAGTGACAATTAAACTAATTTAACTTTGACCAAATACACGTGCAATAAGCGGTTTCTTCAGATAAAAAGTTGTTTGACACAATTACAATATTTTTTTTTTGGTGGAACGTGTGAAATAGCCTACTTACCTTTTAGAATTTACAAACCAAAAAAGAACCACTAGTAATTAACTAAATCAAGGATTACTTGGATATGATATTGAGGTTAACCAAGTAGGTACCCCTAGGTTAAATGCGTTTCGGATCGGGCATGTACGGTCGTCTTTCCATCAACAGGAATAAAAGTTTTGTTTAAACATGCTATTCAATTAAATATATATTTCTTTTGTTTTAATACTTAAAAAAAAACATTAAATACAAATTAGGAGATAAAAAAAGGAATAATTTTTAATCTCCTTCCCTGTTATTAAGTAGCACGCAACCCTCAAATCATATAAACTTCTAAGCGGAAAAATATGAAAAAAATACTATAAAAGTTCTCTTTTCATGTTAGTTTTGAATTTCTTTTCATGTTATTAAGGAGCATGCAACCCTCAAAATCATATAAAACTTCTGAGCACAAAAATATGAAAAAAATAATAAAAAACTTTATCACTTCAAGAAAGATCCTGCCACTACGATGCTTTTTAGATATTTATAATTATGTGACTCAAAACTGGTTACCTAAAACAAGGTGCACATACGTTAGACAGACTCCATTTGCCCTTCAAAATTATCTATGTTTTTGATAGCTACCAAACTACTCATGCTTGCCCATAATGTTAGATGGCGACCTAGCTTTTTGGATCCACCCCCAAATAATTAGTACTATATCTGCATTTTCAAGAAATATACATCATCCGGAAATAATAAACAACAAGACTAAATAATTGAAGTAGGTAATCGATAGAGAGTGAAGCAGTTAAAACTCCACGACTCCATGTCAGAGGTCGAGGATTCGAATCCCACAAATACCATTTTTCTTTTTTCAATTATAATAATATAGGTTTGATAAAAAAAAAATAATTGAAGTAGAATGGTCAAGGTTTCATAACCTATATATGGCTGCTTCCCTATTCTTTAGGTTTGTAATTTATAATGTTGAAAAGGAAAGAATCATCAAAGGATAATGACTCCTAAACTTCTTACTCTAACTTTAGCTATGCATATCCAGTATAATCTCGTTCTAAGCTTGTTCAAAATCATATCAAGGAAAGGGGGAGAAGCGAACTAGCCTTACAACAATTATTGAAACGCATGACAAATCCATGAAGAACATATTCCTTGTGACACGTTCATTTCCCATTTTAATCACTACAAACCTCGTAATCAATCAGTTACACAAACCACCGACAGCTTACATGAATGTGATATTATACAACCAAAGCCTATAAAACACGAATAATGAAGTACTTTTGGAATAATTGTACAAACAAAAACATTAAAGGCTGACAATACTATACTACTTTTTTTTCACAGGAAAAATAACTAACAAAAAAGAAAGTTAAAAAAAAAAGGAGAAATTGTAATACTCATTCTTCTTTATGCATTTGGCTCGGAACTAGACTGAGTTTTATTACATGAACTAGTTAATCAATTTAAAATTATGTCACAAGTGAAAATTAATAAGAGAGAAATTGTAATTACTTTAATTCTTCTGTGATGATTCTCATAGTAGTCAAATTAACAATATTTATATTTTCATTAACTTCGATACACATTCCTCTCCTTTATATCCATAAACCAAAAATACCTAACGTCTTTGTCTCCGTTGTCAATTCCACTCATGGTGACTTTAGCCAAGTAATTGTAACATTTTATTCCTCTTATAAGGATGAAAATCTCCTTACAATTAAATCGATTTAGTGTAAAAGCTCCCAAACAATTACCAATCATAGGTTGGTCAGTTGGTGATGAAGTTAACTGCTCAGGTGATGAAAAGGCTTGGTGACATACTTGTATTCTCACAAATAATTATAGTAACAATTAAACTAATTTAACTTTGACCAAATACACGTGCAATAAGGGGTTTCTTCAAATAAAAAGTTGTCTGACACAGTTACAATATTCTTTGGTGGAACGTGTGAAATAGCCTACTTACCTTCAGATTTTACAAACCAAAAAAGAACAACTAGTTAATTAAATTAACTAAATCAAGGATTACTGGGATATGATATTTAGGTTAACCAAGTAGAGACACCTAGGTTAAGTGCGTTGCGGATCGGGCACGCAAGGTTGACTTTTCATCAACGGGGATACAAGTTTGTGTTTAAACATGCCATTCAATTAAATAAATTTTCTTTTGTTTTAATACTTAAAACAAACATAAAATACAAATTAGAACATACAAAAAAGGAATAATTTTTGAATCTCTCGTCGTGTTATTAAGTAGCACGCAACCCTCAAAAATCATATAAAACTATTCTAAGCACAAAAATACGAAAATAATAATGAATGATGTTTGACAAAAAAAAAAAACAAAGAACAAAAATACGAAAATAATTTTAAAAAAAAATTATACTTCAAGAAAGATCCTGCCACTACGATACTTTTTAGGAATTTATAATTATGTGACTAAAAACTGGTTACCTAAAACAAGGTGCATATACGTTAGACAAACTCCAATTGCCCTTCAAAATTATCAATGTTTTTGGTAGCTACCAAACTTCTCATGCTTGCCCATAATGTTAGATAGCGACCTAGCTTCTTGGATGCACCCCCAAACAATTAGTACTATATCTGCATTTTCAAGAAATATACATCGTCCGGAAATAATAAATAAGAAGACTGAATAATTGAAGTAGGGAATGAATAGAAGATCAAGTGGTTAGAGCTCTATGACTCTACCTCAAAAGTTGGGGGTTCGAATCTCACGAACACTATTTTTCTTTTTCCAATTGTAATAGCATAAGTTTGATAAAATAAAATTAAAAAAAAAAGTGGAGTAGGATGGTCAAGATTTCATAACCTATATATTGCTACTTCCCTATTCTTTAGTTTTGTAATTTATAATGTTGAAAAGGAAAGAATCATCAAATGATAATGACTCCTAAACTTCTTACTCTAACTTGAGCTATGCATATCCAGTATAATCTCGTTATATGTTTGTTCAAAATCATATCGAGAAAAGGGGGAGAAGAAAACTAGCCTTACTACAATTATTGAAACGCATGACAAATCCTTGAAGAACATATTCCTTGTGACACGTTCATTTCCCATTTTAATCACTACAAACCTCGTAATCAATCAGTTACACAACCCACCGACAACTTACATTAATGTGATATTATATTACCAAAGTCTATAAAACACGAATAATGAAGTACTTTTGGAACAAGTGTACAAACAAAAACATTACAGGCTGACAATACTATACTACTTTTTGTACAGGAAAAATAACTACTAAAAAAAGTAAAAAAAAAAAAAGAAAAAGAGAGGAGAAAATACTAATACTTAACACCGTTAAATTAATTAGATGTATACTCACAAACAGGCCTAATGCATCTGAACACTTTAATGTTCAAACTTATTTATTTATTTTAACAAACTTGAAATTAATTTCCAACTTAATCTATTTATTTTTCTAATCGAACACAATCAAACTTAAATAGAGATTGAATAATTTAGTTTTTTAGATAAAAATATTAACTAATTCTATTTATCAAATCGAATTCCAATTTTTTAAACTATAACGAACACTAACCAAACTCGTCGAGCCGTTTGAATTTTTCTTTTAGTCCTAACGACACTGTGAAAGGCCGTTTGATTCAAATTTTTTAATCACTATCACTATGGGTATCATTAACTCTACTATGAGTGTGTGTTTTGATGATTCCCCCATTATGTTTGGTTTAATAATGTAATTGATATTATTATAAAAATACTTATTTGGTTTACTGGAATGACTTTCAAGTAACTTTTAAATTTTTAAATCTTTTATTTAAGATATACATATTTTTTAGATTTCTTATTTTGTATCTTTTAAAAAAAATTCTCAAAAGACTTCTTCAATTTTAAATATAGCCGTGCTCTAATTTAAATTTTATGCAAATGATAACCTTAAAAAAATGTCATTTTTATTGTATTAACAAATAGTACTATATATCTTTGATTTTCAATTCAAATTTTTATAAAAAAAAATGAATTACAAAAATTATTAAAAAGAATTTTTATAAAAAAATTTATAAAGTACTAATAAAAATATTCAAAATCAAATGACAAAATAGAGAGAGAAAGAGAGAGAGTGAGAGAGAGAAGAATAGTATATTGGGGGTGGATAACACAAAATATATATTTTTTTTTAGTAAGTGTGTTTTTATCTTTAATCATAAGGGTTAATAGATTTGATAGAATAATATTTTAGAAAAAATCATTAACACCCCAATTAATCATGTCATTCGCATTGAATAATATGATAGTTATTTTACAAACATTAACAATAAGTGTCATTATTTATGATACTTATTCTCCTCCCTTGATTCCCTAAACCACCACCCCCAGAGATTTATAATTACCTGACTTAAAACTGATTACCTAAAGCAAAGTGCATTTATTTTTGACAGGTTCCAATCGCCATCGTAAATTATCTATGTTTGAGATAGCTACCAAAATACTCATGCTTGAAATGAAGTTTAGATAGCGACCCACTTTCTTGGATCCACCAGTAGTACTACATCTGCTCTCATGAAAATATATATTGTCCGGAAATGGTAAACAACGTGGCAAAATAATTGCAGTAGAATGGTCAGGGTTTCATAACCTATATGGCTAGGCTACGTCCCAAATAATTGAAGTGGGATGATCCGCCGCCGACAACTTACCTGTGATATTGTATTACCAAGCCTATGAACACCAATAATTATGTACTTTTGGAATAATTTGTACTAAAAAAAACCGAAATTAAAACTTTACAGGTAGATGATACTCATGCACCATTCCTTTTACAGGAAAAGGGAGCTATTAAAAAAGAAAGGCAGCAAAGGAGAGGATACTAAATAGTTAATACAATTAAATTAGTAAGACTTAGAAATACAAACAGGCTTACTGAACCCATATATGTTGCTTTCAAATTTATTTATTTATTTATTTATTTTAATAAACTTAATAGCCTATTCTCAATAACTTCTTTTTACCTAATTTTAGCTTCTACTTTTTAAAAAATTTATTTTGTGATATTCTCAATTATTTTTTATTTTTTGAATTTTTTAAACTAAAATCAACAGCAACTGATTTTTAATTTTTCTAAAATCAATTTTAATGAAAATTAAAATCTATTGAGAACAAGCCTTAAATCTATTTTCAGAACTTGATTTGTTTATTTTTCTAATCAAACGCAATCAAATTGGAATAGAGGTTGAATAATTAAATTTTATACATATAGAATAGGGATAATTTCAGAAACCTCCCCTGAGGTTTCTGACAATTACACTTAGCCCCCTGAAGTTTCAGAAATTACACTTACCTCCCTTGCTTTTACTGTTTCAATAACAAAACTTCAAAATATATAGTGAATATCCTAAATTGCCCTTGTCTTCTTAAAAAAAAAAAAACACTACCAAAGCATACTTTACCTCCTCATGATCTCTTGTTTCTATAAATTGACAATTACAAAAATAAATCTTGCAATATACAAATTTCCTTACTTATATATTAATTTATAATTTCCAAATTAGGATTTCACAAAACAAGTGCATAAATAATTTTAAGAAAAATTCCTGAGATAGCCAAACCCATACCAAAAAATCCTGCAACACCTTCAACAAGTATATAAATAATTTATAGCAAAACCCACATCATCTTTCTTTTGTGGCATTTGCGACAAGTTTAATAACCAAAACAAAAAACAAATTAACAATAAAGATTATATCACCCAAATTCTAATTTTAGAAAATCCCAAATATTCATATTTTCAACATAAATTTGTAGTTTATTAAAGGTTTTTTATGAATAGGAAGAAGGGATGTAGTGAAGAGAAAATGGATTTTTTTATAAAAGAGAAAAGAGGGAGAAGGGGTGGAGTGAAGAGAAAGTTGGTAATATGTTTTTTTAATGAGGACATTATGGTCTTTTTGACTAAGGAAGGGAGGTAAGTGTAATTTCTGAAACTTCAGGGGGCTAAGTGTAATTGTCAGAAACCTCAGGGGAGGTTTCTGAAATTATCCCTATAGAATATCAATAATTATATTTTAGTCCTAATGGCACGACACTGTTTTATCATTTTTCGTGCAATAATTGGCTGAGGTAATGCCAAATCCTCGTCGAATCTGCCGCTTCCCTTCCTATAAAAGGTGACACGTGTCTAATTCCCGACAGGAACCTTCGCACGCACACGCGAACTCTTTTTATCTTTGCCTTCGTTCACTCCGAAAATTCACTTCTCGTTCTCCTCCTCCTCTTCTCTCTCTCTCCTTGCCTCCTCATTAATTGTCTCAGATCCAAATCCCATTAACCCTTGTCAAAAAAAAAAAAAAAATTCTTTGATGAATTGTTCATAGTGGATACATAGAAAAACCAATTAGAAGAATGTAAGGAGGGAATAATTGGGTTATGGGTTTGGATTTGAAGATTGTGGACAAGATGTTTGATTCAATGCCTAAAAGGGGTCCGAAAAAGGTCTGGTTTGGGTTCCAAATGTCAATGGGATTACTCGTGGGTGGAAATCACACCTCATCCAGGTTTTGTACTCGCTAATTATTTTGTTGTTTAAACGTTGTTGGCTTCAATTTCATGTTTATTCTTGATTTTGTGAACTGCAATTTCAAAATCACGACTTTTGCTGCACTGCACCGCACTTTGATCTCTGATTGATTTAGCTAGATCTGAGGTAGAATACTTTGAAAGGCCTTGTCTTTGGGGGTGAATTGGACAAAAGAAAAGATGTATTGGAAGGTCTTGAAATGGCAAATGCTAGGTGGGACTTTAATGAAGCGCATGATTGTTAAAGCATTTGCATTAGGGTCTGCTATGTTTGTGCTTTTAATTATTCAGATGGCCCATGAGGATGGAAAAGTGGAGCCAATTTTGCTGAATCTTGATGAATGCCCATTGAATTTTGGCTCAAACCAACGCTACAATGTTAGTGAGTTTTCGAATCCCCTGTCGGTTCTTGGGTTTTCTCTTTTCGGGGGTTTTTGGAGGCTAAGCAAAGAGAGAGAAAATTTGGCTAAGAATGTGTTCAAGGAGCTTATGGGGAAGAATTTGCTGGAACTTAATTCGAAAACTTTGTGTGTTGGAGAGGATTCTGCCTCTGCTGTATTAGCATTGCACAAGTTGGGATTCCCACACGCTGTTGGTGTGGGTAGCTACCCATCTTTCTCCCTTCTAAAGAGGAGATTTATTTGTAAGCTCGACTTTGAGGATAATTCTTTTGATTTTGTGTTCTCAAGAGCTCTTGATAGGGTATCTGTGCCTGCTCTTCTTGTGCTCGAGATCGAGCGTGTTTTACGGCCAGGTCGCACTGGTGCTATGCTTGTCGGTGCTCATGACTTCTACTCTGGAAGCTTGATTAGGTCTGCCACTCCGGTTTCATTATACTTAAGGAGCTCTGATATCATACATGTATGTCGTGTAGGGTCAAATGCTCTGGTTATATTTAAGAAAAGAAATGCAAATGCTGTTTTGTTTGAGCAATTTCAACTTCCAAATGAATGCCCCGCCATCACAAATAACAAGCCTTTTATGAATTTCATTGAGCCCCTAGTGGATGAAAATTCACTACATATTAAGAGAGAGGTTTCTTATCTACCAAAATTTTTGAATGTTTCAACAAGGAACAGGTTTATTTACATCAATGTTGGTGCTGAGGAATCCACAAACTTGAGTATTTCCGAGCTGTTCGCGCCTTATAGTTCAATTCGTGATCGAGCATTCAGAGTATTTTTAATAGATCACAACACTTCCGTCCTATCTACTCATGTGAAAGCTCCTGGTATCACTTTTATTTACCATCCTGGTCTTGCAGAAGAAAATGCTGCTCCAGAGCCTGACCCTGATGAGGACCTCAGTGCTCCAATGGATGAAGAAGGGTTTGATTTTGCTCACTGGTTTAAAGAAACAGTGCAGGATGATGATTTTGTGGTCCTCAGGATTAATGCAAAGACAGTAAAGTTAAAAATTCTTGGTGAATTGTTCAAAACTGGAGCAATATGCCATGTTGATGAACTTTTCCTTCACTGCTCAGAGCCCCTAGACTGTAAAGGTACCCTTTGTGGAGACTGCACGAGTCTTCTTAAGAGTCTCAGAAACTCCGGTGTGTTTGTTCATCAGTGGTCGGGTGACTGAGCATCGTGAAACATTTGCTGCATTACGTATCTTATTTTCAAGTGTGCTTTTCCATGTAAAATAAATTGAGAGGTTGTGGATTGAACTTCTAATCTACCACTCCCTTCCTTTGAACCCTTGTTGATCTTCTTAGTGTTTCAGCATGTGTGAGAACTCCTCCACTAGATTATGGAGGATCTTTTATTTATTAAATGTAAAACAAATTGAGGAGAGCGTGTGGGTTGAACTTTTGATCTGCCGCTCTCTTCCATTAAACCGTTGTTAATCTTTCTAGTGCATTGATGCATCAGTTTGAGACTTATGTTATGGAGCTTGTTTAATTCATCTTTCTCCGCCAATGGGTTGAGTTATGCATGGTCGAGTAGTTTAGTTGATTTTGAAGGACGATTTCTTCTAATGATTATTGAGAGATGAATCTGTAAGGAATAGCATACTGGCCAACTTTATTGTCGATTGCTGTTGAATAATGTAAAACATGTAACTGTAATGTCGGTGGCTTTTAAGTCTATCTGCTGCTTCTGGTAATAATGTGAATGGCACGAAATGTTTGAACTTAAATCTTAAGACTATTTGTGATAAATATGAGTAGATTTTACATCTTTCTACAGGATCTTCCTTTCTAGCCGTTCATTGAATATCGGTAATTGAGGCTAAATCTGGTTTGACTAATTATCAAGACTCGCATGCTTCTTTCCATCAAAACATGTATCAACATATAGGCTTAAGCAAAAGATGGCTTAACAGTTTTACAGGTCTCGTCTTGAACTTTAATGCTGAGTTGTATATTATTTGCCTGTCTTGTTCATATTTATTAGCAGCATCATCTTTGGCACATGGTAAAGTGAGAACAGATTTTGTAATTCAATTTTCTCCTTTTCGGTTTTGACATGAACTTGCTTCCCTTGAATGGAGGCAATGAAAATTCTGAAACCTCCTGTCAAGTAAAGAGGCTGCAAAATTTACCCTTGAAGACTACGAGGCTAACTGACATCCATGGCCAATGCAATTCATCTGCTCCTCGTGAAGATATTAACTTGTCTCCTGTCCGTGTAACTTCTTGAGCAATGTGGCTTCAATCTGGGAGCTCGAATCCTTCTCTTATGAGGTGTTTGGTTTAAGGGAATCAAGGAAGGGAATGAGTATCATAAGTAATGACATCCATTGTTAATGTTTGTAAAACAACTATCACTATCATTAAATAGGAATGATAGTGATTAATTGAGACGTTAATGATTCTCCCAAAATACTATTCTATCAAACTTATTAACCCTTGTGATTACGGGCAAAAATGCACCCACTAAAAAAATATATATCTTTTGAGTTATCCAACTCCAATATATTGTTCTTCTCTCTCTCTCTCTCTCTCTCTCTCTTTTGTCTTTTGATTTTGAATATTTTTTATTAGTACTTTATAAATTTTTTTTATAAAAATTCTTTTTAATAAATTTTTTTTTACATTCAATTTTTTTATAAAAATTTGAACTGAAAATTAAAAATATATAGTATTTTCTGTTAATACAATAAAAATGACTTTTTTTAAGGTCATTTGCATAAAACTCAAATTAGAGCATAGTTATATTTAAAATTGAAAAAGTCTTTTTAGAAATTTTCTTTAAAAAGATACAAAATAAGAAATCTAAAAAATATGTATATCATAAATAAAAGATTTAAAAATTTTAAAATTTATTTAAAAGTCATTCCAGTAAACCAAACAGGTATTTTTATAATGATACACATTTCATTACTAAACCAAACATGTTAGAAGGAATCATCAAAACTCATACTCATAGTAAGGTTATTGATACCCATAGTGATAGTGATTGAAGAATTTAAACTAAATGCCCCTTAGTATTTTATTTTACCGATTTGACTAACAAGATCGGAAGTGAATAACACTATTCCAACTCCTAGACCTTTCTTTTACATGGACTCGAAGAGAAAATACTGTAAATATAACAGAGTGGACAAGTGATGAGACAAAATCCGTATCAAACTTGTATTTAGGTTATTTTACTTTGACAAATACGAAATTTTATTTTATTTAGTTTGGTTAGGTTTAAGTCTGCCAGAATAATATTCAATGACTAGAGATTCATTCATTTTTAAACTGACTCATTTACCATTTAATATTTAATATAGACTATGGTCAATATAAACCGTGTCAAATAAAGTGGACTCCACAATTGACATTCACATAGGACTTACCATAGTTTCTGAAACAAGATCTATGTGAATCACTTGTGAATCCACAGATACTTTTCTTGGTCGGCTATCCAACATCTTGCCTTTGCCTGGACAATAAAAGACTTTAAACTCATATTCCTGGATCTTCCAACTTAAAAAGAAAGGCCAATATGGGCAATTATCCAGCAATAATCAATTAAGGCCTATCTACCATCACCAGATCCAAGCTGGGGGCGGAGCTAAATGTCCTTGTGGGTCGTCCACGAACCTCAAGTCCAAACATATTCATCCTGGATTAAGCCCTATTAGCCCAAAAGAGCTTGAGACTGCTTGTAAGTGTAAGTCTAATTTCCAACTCCCTCAACCTGTGACAAAGTCACAGGCCCAAAGGCCCAAATGTATTTGGGCATAACGCTTCAACTTTAACGTGAAGCTGTTTTGGATTCCGTTTTCGGCTTTCAGGTTATCGACCCGCTAGAAATTGCGCTTTCCATTACTTTTTAAAGTATAAAGTTGAACTTCAGAACTTTATTATCTACGCTTTCATGCAATGCACGATCAAAGGCGTGGGCTCAGTTCAAATGAGTTTCGGCATACACAAACTCGACTTTCTAAGTTGTATGAGACTCTCTTGACTCCTTAAAAAGAATTAAGTTATTTTCAAATTGATAAAATTTCATTTAAGCTTTGTTTGAAGGATAAAGAAAAAAAACTCATTTTTAAACGAAATATTTTCTCGTGAAGAATTCATAATAAATTTAAAATGTTTTATATTCGAGAACAAAATTCGACTCAAGTTTGATCCCACCACTCCCCCTTCAGAGTAGTAGGTGCTACAGTGCTAGATCTTGCATTTACATGTACTTCCTTTTATTACATCATAGCATTATCCTTCTAGATATTTTGGCTAGCAAGAGAGGAAACCAAAAGAAATTGATCACCACCAAATTTTCTGCCCAAATTTTTGATGACATGCATTATTTTCGTTGCTGGGGTTCTGTATGAATGAATGAGCTGCTGCTGCTTAGTGCCCCAGGACTTCGGTCCTCAGAAAAGACCAAAAAAAAGTACCCCATATCATAAATAAACAAAAATAATTGATTGAATCAGTAGCTTTGAATTCCAACAGTCGCTGGAAGCTAAAGTAGCAACTGTGCAAACACTCCCCAAGAGGCTTTATCCATATAGGGTAAGATGATCTGACCAAACACCACATATTTACCAAAACTGGCATATGCCATATGGGGCCTCTGGCAGAGTGGGGTAAATGTGTCAGTGTCCACATGCAATCCAAAAATCATTACTATACAGTAAACTACCAAAGCACTGAAAAGCCAAGGGAAAAGTACTAAAGCCTTACTGATCTTGTATTGTGTAAAAGTATTGTACCTCATGCATTCAGGTTAGACATTTTCAAAGGGCAAAAGAAAATTCATCCACACTTTGGAGAGAGAGAGAGAGAGAGAGAGAGAGAGAGAGAGAGAGAGAGAGAGAGAGAGAGGAAATTAGTAAACTAAAGATATGAGAGGACTAATAGTACATTTTTTCTTTATGGAATGAGGGGACTAATAGTAAAGTACTTTTTTTTATATTTTTTTACGAACAAAGAGTTATCAAAACATTTATAAATTCTTTAATTAAGTAATAAATTTTTGTTCAAATTTACTAAAATTTTAAAACGTGACACAAGTCTCACTTTCTTTTCGTTTTCTGCAACTAATAGAAAAAACTAAATAAATTAGTTGAGAGATTTACTAATCATATAATGTATTCTGCCCTTAGAAATTCCCTAATCAGATAAAGCGTTAATTTTTCTCTCCACGGCTCATCTTTTGTTCCATTTTCTTTTCATCGAGACGAAGTGTTAATGCTAATGCCACAAACTCAAAATGTATGATCAACAAAGCATAATGCTACAAACTCAAAATGTATCATCAACAAAGCACAATGCTACAAACTTCAAAATTTATGATCAACAACTAGTCGATCAACTCGACTTAGTGTTATTGAGGCCAAATATGAAGTTTCTTGCAACAACTGAGGGTGGTATTTAGGTCAGAATTCCACACTTATTCAAAGCCCTTCTCAATTAATTCTTTAACAAGGTGTATAATCTAATCCATCTGACGAAGCACCCGACAACGAAAATGTTCTTTCGGCGAAAAGAAGATACTTCTGTTTATTTGCCTTCAAAAAGAAAAAAAAAAAAAAAAGAAATAGATGTTGAATGCTTTGGCCAGTTTCCTCTACATATAATGTAAAAAAGGAGTGACCTGTAATACAAATGCTGTATTTGAAAGTCATTTTATCCCCTCACTAAAAACAAAGCAATACCGAAGCTCTAGCATATAGAAATGAAACTCATTTCGACTGATATTAAAGTCAAATCCATTTAAATAAAGTACGACAAAAGTGCAACTTCATTGACAAAAATGAGCATGCGAGTTGGTTCTCCTAGTGGGAGAAGTAAAGGGGAGACGCTGGGGTACTGATTACCACATCCCTAGTAAAGGCGTTCATTTGCACTGAACCTATAAAAATCCTACTACAGAACTTTGGTGGGGGAGAGGTGCCAGAGATCTCATTGCTGCAAGCCTGCAGCAGCCTACCGCCTAGGTAATTTAAGTCCATGACTCCATTATTTCTGCTTTGAGACAGTGACAGTCTTACTCAGAGAGATAACTTCAATAGTCCATAATGTGGACAAATACGAATAGCAGGCTGGAAATATAAGAAGCAAATCCACAAAAGAAAGTATAATCAACAAATCAGACATACTTCATTCCAAAACTCAGAAGAGAAGAACCAAAAGGATTCTCATAAGTACCTGTTTCCAAGCTACTTCTGGAAATATCAAAGATTTTAATGGAATAAAGAGCTAGTTTCACTTGGATGAAGTTCATCCATCCAAAGACAAAAGCAGCAGACACGGGAGAAAGCTAGCTCAAATTCTAGCTAAGAGGGCTTTGCGTTATTTTGCAACTCTTCAGTTAAGTAGAAATAAAAATCTATGAGCAAAAAAAACAAACACATTTCAAGATGGAACCCTTGAAAATAGAAGGCCACAGAATTATGAGAACCATGAGTCACATTTACTTACAGGAATGTTTTCAAAATTGTAAAACCTGGCCCCTTCTAAAGATATGAAATAGAAGATTCAGATAATAACAAATTTTTGGTCAATCAAATAATGTCTAAAGAAATAACCTAACCAAGGCCACAAATCAGAGATCCACAGATTGAGTAATTAATAAAGAAAATTCTCTCAACAACCCATGACAGCGCAGTTGTATACGAAGACCCCAGCATGCTCCTTTACACCAAGGACCTTCCAATCCAAAGTTCCATTCTTAACTCCTGATGTTGGACACCAAGAATTCAACACAATTGCTTCACCTTCTGGGCCCCTTTGACCACCCACAACAAGAAGATCTTGCCCACAGGCCTTGAAAGCTAGACCCCAACCATTTGAAGAATCAGCCCTGACTGGCAGTCTTCCCAGCACATCCCACGAGTTCTTTCCTTTGTCATATTTCTTTACCATATTGGTTAGATATTCAACTGCATAAAGCTGGTTGTTAACAACTGCAACAAGAGGTGGTGCCTGGGCAGCTCTATTGACGGTTGGATACATACCTTCTATTTTCTTCCACTTCCTAGTCTTAAGATCAAACTGCTCCCCACAAGTCAATGAGTCAGTGGGACTAGTCATCCCACCTATGACATAGAATTTTCCATCCATGAAAAACCCAGAGCAAAGCCTTCGTGGACAGTGCATGTTGGGCAACATCTCCCACCGGCCAGAGGCAGAATTATAAAGCTCTGCAGATTTCAA
This sequence comes from Mitragyna speciosa, assembly GCA_024721245.1. Lineage (NCBI taxonomy): Eukaryota > Viridiplantae > Streptophyta > Magnoliopsida > Gentianales > Rubiaceae > Mitragyna > Mitragyna speciosa. The sequence continues at coordinate 23,083 of JAMWEH010001173.1, forward strand.
AATATTACCATTCTTATCACTCCCCCCTGCAACAATAGCAATCGAACCAAGGCTACTTGATCCAAATAAACAACGGGGATGGTTCATCCCTTCACACTTCACCCAGTCACGGTGAACCAAACTATACTTCCAAATAGCAAATTCAAACAATTCACGACCAAAAACCAGCAATTCACTCCCCACAGCTAATGACTCCTTATCGGCATAATTAAAACAGTCATCACAGGGAATTTTAGGCAACCTCATCCATTTGTTCCTAAAGGGATCGAATGCCTCCCATCCCCTTGGATCACAAACCAAATACACCCAATGCTCCACAAACTCCAACTGCCTCCGCAGCTCATACAAGTATCCACTTTTAATTAGCGAATTAAACCTTGCATTTAGGCAAGATAATGAGGGATAATCTGATCTACATGCCCAAGCAAGACATGTCAATGCGACATCGTCATGCAGACCAGGGAGAAGAGAATCACTTGATCCAAAATTACACCGATCATCATCATTATCTCCTCCCTTCAACCTCATTGCCAGTTCTTCTCCTTTTATTTCCCCTACCGAACAATCACAGTTCAACTTATTCACTTTATATGAAGAACCCATCAGCAATTTCTTCGACTCATGTGTATCTGAAACCATGTTATCCTATCCGAACCAACTCCCAAAAGCAATGGAATCCCAAATCAGCAATTTTATCAAATATTTTGATTTTTAACTAGTTTTCTCTATCTTTCAATCCTATCCATCAATTCAAGAACCTCAAAAACTAAAAGCCCATATGGAACATCCACGGCCCATCTTCATACAGCCCCCATATTTCAACTTTTTCAGCTAAATAATGAAATTCCAAATCAGCTATTCTATCGAATACTCTGATTTTCAACCAGTTTTCATCATCATCCAGTTCTATCTATCAATCAAACAGCCTCAAAACTAGAAACCCATATGAAAAATCCACACACCATCTTCAAATAACACCTATATTTCAACTTTAACATACCATAAACCAATCCCAATATGAACAAAATCACCAAAGTAAGCCAAAAAATCCAATCTTTAAACAAAACTCCCGGAAAATTTTCTATTTCTCAGCTTGTTTTCCTCAGAAAATATCTTCATTAGTAAATAAATAAAGACAAAACATAAAAAAGAAGTAATTCGGATTCAAACCGGATGGAAGAGGCTCGGTTTCGATCTCGCCGGAAAGGTCAAGTTGTCCCCGGGGGAAGGTCAGAGCCTCAGGAGAGAGATTTTATCGCCGCCTAAAAAATTGGTGTTAAATAGTACATTTCTTAGGTAGTATAAATCCGGTGCCGGTGATTTTTTGCCGGCGAGCATTTCACCGGAGATACTTACTGGTGTGTATGACTCTGTGAGAGAAAGAGCAGTTATTTGGACGAGAGAGAGAGAGACAGAGAGAGAGAGAGAGAGAGCCTGAATAGACCTGAAAGGAAAAAAGTATCTCACTTTGCAGTCGTAGCCCCTGCTTAATTAGATAATTCCTCTGCATCCTCGAAATTTAACATTTTTCTAATGCAAGTTCACACCAATTTATACTCCAAATCTAAATTAATATCGGTGCGTTTTCTAGGAGAATTTAAAAAAAAAAAACTGTAACACTTCCAGATTTATAATATATGTGAGATAAAAATGTTGATAAAAAATATAAAAAGAGTATTGAAAAACAATTTAACAAATATTCCCAAAATACTTGCTATCAGAACATTTCGCAATCTGCAAAATATTGTAGTTTTTTATCACTATGGCTTGCCGAATTGGAATTATATTTATCTATGATATTCTATTGGGTATTGTCAGTAATATTTTTATGACACCCTTGCCAATCGATTTAGTGTTTGTTTTGGATGTTGCAAGTCAGAAAATAAAAACTGAATCAAAGAAATTAGCAAGTAAATCCTATCTACAATTAATGATGGCAAAAAATCATGCATCTGAATGGCCTTCTAATTTAATTTTTAAGCTAGAAGGCGTTTCAGTCAATGTTGAAAATGGACAGATATATTTGTGTTTTAATCCTCCATTGACTCTTATCTTCAATTGAATATTTTCAAAATATCTAAATAAGTAAAAATCACAAAAAAGTGATCTAAATTTTATTTTTAAAACAATAATACCATATAAGAATTTTCCATTTTCATTAGGCTATAATAGTACAAGGATGATTTTGAGTTTCTCATCAAACATATTTAAAAAAAAAAGAGAGCACTAATTTAGCTTTCTTTCCAAATAAAATAAAAATAATAAACTGATTAATTTGTTGGTTTTCACCATGTGGACAGGACAAAACAAAGTGTCAAAGGCAATAACTCAGAAGATTAAACATGTTTTTGACTGTTCATTAAAATTAGAACTTAGTCAACATGGTGGCTATACATATTCTTTTATAATTTGATTAAGGTAATCATCTGCTTACTTAATTATTTGCTAGTTAACATTTGTCATGAAACATCGTACTTTTAATTCTTATATCAATAATGTAAGGCTGCCCTATTTGTTTGTTTTGATTAATCATAGAGGATGAAATTGCTGACTACCTCTATTCTCTTTTCTTATTAAGTAATATGCCACGTGATATATTTGAACCAATTATATATCATCAAATAATATAAAGTGTGACCTACCATTACAATACGATGATAAATTATTGATTCTAGTACACCATATAGCAATGCACGTGGTGCATTATGTCACGGGGTGCATTTAATACTTTTACTTTAATCAGCATTGCTGTTTTTGGAATAAGCATTAGTAGGCTTTACTAAGGGTGGTTGGAATTCAACCACATAAAAAAAGAAAAACAAAAAAGAGAATTCAATTCAACCATTTGATTTATGAAATGGTTTCAATCTACACTGTCAAGTGAATGGCAAAAATAGAAATGTACTTGGTTGGCTATTTTGGTTGACCCTCCTGAATTTGCTTTAGTAATAGTACACCCCTGCTCAGTAATCAAACCACGTTCAGTTTGTCTATATATATATATATATATATATATATATATATATATATATACACACATATACATATATGTGTGTGTGTCTCGTTTTTTCCTTGTTTTGAAGTAAATTGTCTTTTACATGGTTGTAGTGACTCAGAATAATATGACTAAGGAGGCGTTTGGTTCAAATTCCTCAATCACTATCACTATGGGTATCATTAACCCTACTATGAGTATGGGTTTTGATGATTCCCCCCAACATGTTTGGTTTAATAATGGAATGGGTATCATTATAAGAATATTTGTTTGGTATATTGAAGGGGTATCATTATAAGAATATTTGTTTGGTATACTGAAATGACTTTCAAGTAAATTTTAAAATTTTAATTTATGATATACATATTTTTTAGTTCTTATTTTGTATATTTGAAAAAAAATTAAAAAGATTTCTTCAATTTTAAATATAGTCATGATCTAATTTGAGTTTTATGGAAATGATAATCTTAAAAAAAAGTCATTTTTATTATATTAATAGAGAGTATTATATATCTTTGATTTTCAATACAATTTTTTATAAAATTATTGAATGTAAAAAAAATTATTAAAAAGAATTTTTATAAAAAAATTTATAAAGTACTAATAAAAAATATTCAAAATCAAAAGAAGAGAGAGAGAGAGAGAGAGAGAGAGAGAGAGAGAGAGAGAGAGAGAGAGAGAGAGAGAGTGGGTAACTCAAAAGATATATATTTTTTAATGGATGTGTTTTTGCCCTTAATAATAAGGGTTAATGGGTTTGATAGACTAGTATTTTGGGGGGAATCATTAACACCCCAATTAATCACTATCATTCCCATTGAATGATAGTGATAGTTGTTTAACAAACATCAACAATGGGTATCATTACTTGTAATACCTATTCCCCTCCTTGATTCCCATAAACCAAACACCCCCTAAGTCATTTAATTTTTTTAGAATGTTTTCAAAATTTTAAGAAATATCACTTTTTATGGCGTTATAGTATCACGGCAATACATTCTTGTTTAATTTATACGATCACGGCAATACATTCTTGTTGTTTAATTAAGTGGTTGACAAAAGAAAACAAAAAAAAAAAAAATAACTTGGTAATGTTCAAAATATTTTGTTATAGTAAAATGAAACATTTCTTTTGGTCTGTTTGGTGATACATACCACCTTGGACTATCAGGTAATTATGTATCGAAGGAATAATAATAAAACAACCAAAATTTTTTAATTGGTTCAATGTGTTGAAAGTTTGGTAGGTCTTCCTCCAATCAAAGAAAGATAAACAGGTATATTTCTTTTCATTGGTTTCTTTTTCTCCGGTGATGTATTCTTTTATAAGTATTAAAATATAAGAAAAGTAGTCCTTTGTACTGAGCCCAGAAAGCAGTAATCAGAGTTTGTTCCAACCTAACCCCATTAAGAACCGATCAGCACTTCGAGATAATGTAAAGTATTCAGGCAAAAGGAAATTTGAATACTTCTCCTTGTCAGCTTATGTTTATGCTCCAAAACAACAACAACAATTTTATGTAAGCTATTATTGGTATACAAGAGTGGAAGCACATATCTTGTGTGTTTTGTTTTTCTGGGTGAAATCACTACTTAACAAAGTTACACATGAACAAAACAAAATAACTAGACATTTGATTATGCAAAGACTAAGGTAGGAAAAAAGAAGAGTTGTTCAAATAGATGAAAACTGTTGTAAGCATGTGCTAGCACATGGATACACGGTCTAATGAAATATCTCTGATTATGTAGTGTTATTAGTAGAAATACTTGATTTTTTTTTTATCAAAGTGGTAAAAGAGCAAGAGTATAAACGAGTCTAATCGAGTTGAATATTGTAATATTTAAGTTTATTTGTTTATTTTATCGAGTTTGAAATTATATTCAAGGTTAGCTGAGTTATTTTTGAGCTGAACTCAAATAAATTTTTATAACAGTAGTTTGGTATAAATTTCAAACTTAATATATATCGAATTGAGTTTGAGACTCTAAAGAATGTTAAGTCCTGTTGGTGTTTGGTTTGAATGGCTAACAAACCAAACTCGCAAAGTATTATAAGCTAAATTCGATTTTTTTTTATCAATTACTATTGTATTACATGTTTGTTGTCTCATACAAGTGAGGTGACACTCTCAATAGTGTGTTAGGTGAAGCCTAGTCTATACATAATTTGGAGGTATGACTCTCTGAAATTATCTAAATCATCCTCTCCTCGAAAACCCTCTAACTACTGTAGGTCTTGGGATCAGCAGGGAAGACTTTAACCACCGGCCAAATTCGATTTGAGTATCGTATAGACTTGTTCATTTTTTCAACCACGAGGACGAGCCATGAAGTGACTTCTGAATTTTAGCACAATAACCTTGAACTTCTATCTTAATCAAACCACTATTAATTGTATCAAATTATCATTAGAAGCCATGTGTATTGAAAGGAAACAAATTTGTCTTTAACGAATCACTTAATTGCGATCTCAATTGAGTTGGTAAGAATCCATATTGATTTGGAAACAATGTCACACTTCACCTCAATTAGAGCAACATGTATAGATCAGATATTAATTTCACAGTTCCCTTCGTTGGAAAAATTTACGTTAGCAATTCATGTTTTCACGTTATGGGATTTTTTTTTTTGTTTTTGGTTTTTGGGTGTTTTTGGGGGTGGGGGTTGTTTTAAAAAACAATTTGAGAAGAAACAAATGGTCGATCGGTTAAATCTTTATGACTCTACCTCAAAAAAGTCGGAGGTTTAAATTTCACGCCAAATTCTCCTTTTCTATATAGTAGTTTAGGCTTATCAAAAAAAAAAAAAATTGTATATCAGATTATCTAGCCAACAGTTACGGATCGTGGACTATTCAAGCAAGGTGACGGCGTTGCTTACGAAAGATAAGCAGATAACATCCTCCGTAACATGACCAAGTACTTACGGCAGCATATAAATAAATGGCAAAGCATCTTCTTGAAAAGAAGATCTTTACAGCCTGCTGTTGCAAACATACTTGTTTGTTAGGCCATTTCTCATTCTCGCATTTACAAAAGTAAAGGAAAAATATGTAGTAATATGATCAAATTACTCTTCTAATTTCGGATTATTTTATAGTTATTGATGGCGTGCACGGGAACACTACCTGAAACAAACTTTTGGATACTTTTGCCTACCCAACAAATATTTATATACAAAAAATGTTGTTTTCAAGATTGGAGGATATAAACACATTTGACTATTGATGCCTTACAATTGGACAAGTATATAACACAAAAAACCAAATTTGATCAAGTACCTTGTATTAATAATTAAAAGATGATCATTTTTATTACAATTGCATAATTTAAGAGGCCAATTGGATCCAATGTTTTTCAGTGGGAAGCACTTGCATT
>JAMWEH010000400.1:0-22758 GCA_024721245.1 Mitragyna speciosa
GGTCTTTGAGCAATATTTAACTAGGTTAAATCTATTTTTTTTTGAATTGGACATATTTGTAGTTCACATCCCAATTGGAGATGATGAGCAAGTGTTTGTAAATTAAATGCCAACTCTAAAATATAGTTTGTTAAAGATGTTGTAGAGTCAATCACCAATGACGGACCAAAGATAAATATGTTTTTGGGACCAACAAGTTCCCACGAAGCATATCCACGAGCTTCAATTGATAAAGTCTTTTTTGTTTTTTCATAAGTTTCTTTCTTGTTATAACCAGGTGTTCATTAATGTTTCCAGCAAACTAAACTATTTTATCAATGTACGGGCCACCAGTTCTTCATCTCTCATTTTGTTGACATCAACTTGCAAACAACTTTTTGTAAATAGCTATTTATTGGTTCATTTGCTATTTTGGTGTGATTCCATCCATAGGAAGAATTGATATTAGCCAGTTAAGTTATGCAAGTGTCATTAATAACGACATCAACGGGTTTCTTTTATATTTTTTAGTAAGTGATTTTTTTTTTGAAAAAAAAAAATTTGTGTTTCATGACAAAGAATACAAACTCTTTAGCAAATAAGTCAATATAATTTTTTTCATTAATCAACCAAAACTCAGTAGAGGTCATTACATAGGAAGTCCACAGACTATAAGCCAACGTACAAAACAAAATAATTTCTATGTATTACGACTACAAACTCAAAGCACAACAAATGTGACTAAGTTAGTAATTAACAATTTTTATTTTGGTTAGACTCTTCAAAGTTAAGTATTGAGTTATATATGTACAATTTTTTTTAAAAGTTAGATTTAACTTACTAGAATGCTGCTCAAGGATCATTTAAAACTAAATATGTAAGTTGAGGGATCTAATAGGAGTTTTTTAAGACATAAGGAATGAAATAAATCGTGCATCAAAGTTGAGGTACGAAATAACATCATATATTACAAGTTGAGGGAAGTTTTTTAACCATTTCTTTTATTCCGCAAGTGCCATTGCCTTTATCCCGTGTCTAGTCACGTGATAACATCCGTTAAATATAATTTGGACAGAATACTACTTGAGGATGATTTAAACCAAATTTGCAAGATAAGGGTTTCAACTGGAGCTTTTTTCAAATGAGGGACGAAACAAAATCGACCCTCAAAGTTGAGGGACAGATGATGCCATTTACCCTTTTTTCTATCTCAAAGACCAAGCCCTCACCTCACAAACCAGTGTTTTTAGAAGTGAACCAGCCAATGAACTAGAGGATAAAGCGGTTCAACTATCCAAGTGGCTGGTCTAATGGTCCGGTCAGTTTTTTTTTTGTATATAAGACCAAACTAGCAATATGATCAGTTCGTAATTCAACCAGTCGAACCGGTCGATCCATTTCGATTCTGAAAAAACTACTGCTAACATGCAGCAAAGTGACTTTGTGTTTATTCATGAGGATATGTATGAATGGACAAGTTTGGAAAGAGAGATGAACCAGGCAAACTTATGCTCGAATCTAGAATAAACTAATACCCGCATGCTCCAAAACAATTATATAACTACTCAAATAAAATTTGAACAGGATTTATCAATTCGTCAACTTGTAAATGTCGCTTTACTTGATTAGCAATAAGCTTGAAATTTACATAGAAATAAAGCTTTTAACAACTTAAACGTAATTGATGAGTTGGTTAGGTTTCAAATTGGATAGCTGAAACCATCGTCAACATGTCACTCAAATGATGGGTGTCCAATTTATAGGTGTTTAGAGAGTAATTTGTGTGGTTTTTGATTAGGAAAATTTTGTCTTTTGGAATAATTTGTTTTGATGAAAGTTATTTTAGAAAAATGGAACTGATGTGTATTGTTTTTGGTAGATAGAAGTGAAGGAAATTGGATAAAGATTAAAAGTGCCAAGAAGGAACAAGTGTAGTCAAAGTTCCAACATTCTGTTTCGGGCGAACCAAATTTGGTTCGAGCAAAATAGTGCTGACAAAAAAGAGTTGCGGTTTTAGCGATTTTTTTCTTTTTTCAACTCAAAGACTTAATTTTCTAGAAGCCACAACACTCAAAAACTTGGGAAAACACGAAATATCAAAACGAGAAGCAACAACAACCCTATAAAAAACACCCTACAACACAAGAATCATCAAGAAAGAGATCAAGACTCAAGACTGCAGATTTTTACTCTTCTCTTTCTCTTTTCTTTATGAATTCTTTAGTGTTTATAAATTATATTGTTTTGGATTGTAAGACTATGAGCGGCTAAATTTGTTATTAGAGATTAATACTCTAAACATGATGTTCTTTTGATTAATCTATGAAACATGCTTTTATTATGTGATGTTTGTTGTTCTTAATGCTTAATTGTGACGGGCCATCATAATTATGATTCATGTTGTGCTGCACTGCGAGAGATGGTAGCATAAAAGCATTGGCAATTCATAGGTTAATTAATTGAATTGATTGTAGTTGAGTGTTAATTCCTAATATTCATGGGTTGTTAATTTTCATGATATTTATTCCTCTTTTGCAATTCAAATTCAATTTAGTTGGTCTTAATTTAGTTTTAGATTAATTAAGGATAGAGATTAGTTTCAATTTTATCAAGTTTAATTGAAGCTTTAGACAAATAAAAGTGAGTTGATAGGTGGCCAAATAATTAATTCTCGTGGGAAAGATCTCTACTCATCATTGTATTACTTGTCACAATTCTGTATCCTTGTAGAAATTGGCAACATCAAATGTAAGAGAAAATTGTAATTAAAGTTTTCGATATCCAGTTAATTTGTTAACTTTGCTTTGTTTGACATGAACTGGTCAGTTTATATGTTTTGAGTGTCGAAAGCAATAAAAAGAGAGACAACAAGAGAAATATTCAAAGAATTAAAGTACTGTTTCCACCAAGCTTTTCTAAACCTGATACATTTTAAATTTGACTTCCAACCTGTAGTACCTCAGCAAACACGTAGCTTAGTGATGTCTTTGTGTCTATTATTATGGTATATAAAACTTAAAATATAACGTTCACTAGGATAATTTAAAGTCAGCACTTACTCTGCATTGTGCTTTCACATTCAGCCTAAAATGGTAAGTCCCACAAAAATTTTGGTGGAGCAACAAATTAGAAATTTGAAACAGTGAGTGGTTTTATATTGAAATGCTGAAAATTTTAGACCTGGGCTATGATATCATCTATAGCCAAGACTTTAATTCCAAACCACACCAATGCCGAAACCTGAGCAGAAGAAATTATATCCAATTAACCAATACCAAGAAGTTCAACAATAAAATACACTGCTATAATTTTGAACATTTTCAATCATATACCATTGAGCATTCTAATGTCTTGGAGCGCCATGTTCAGGAAAGGCAACTATAATCGTATAAAATTTAAATCATAACATCTGCACTTCTTGAAAAACTATGATCCTTATTTTTTTATATATTTTAGTATTTGATAATAAAATTTTAAAAAAATAATTAATTTTATACATAGACCGGTTCTAATAACTAAATTTTCTTAAATTAAAAATCATATCATAACCTTGTTCGATTGAGGCTGTTAGAATTTTGACTTTTGCAAACTTTTTCACACCCTAACTACAAATAGCATTATCACCCCATACAACTAATTCCTATAGATACATTTTTGTACTCATATTTTACCTTTGACTTCTAACCTGTAGAATAATCCAAAGCCGCCCTAATAATACAAATAATACAAGATACGACTTTTGGGCCAAAATCTAAAGGTATGCTTGTTTGGACTGAAAATATTTTTTAAGAAAATATTTTTAAAATTTTTCTTGGTGCCAAACACCAGAAAATATTTTTCTGTGTAAAATATTTGTCAATTTTCTTTCCTTTGGCTGAAAATAACTTACATACTCAATGAATATAAGTTATTTTCCTTAAGGTTCAAGAGTGACGTTAAACCTTAATTACCTACTTTTACAACATCAATTACCAAACTAATTTTTGTTTTTAATTCTTATCAACTAATTTGTTTCATAATTTTGGGCTCCACGATAATATGATATAGTTATGTATATTTTAAATTATATTATTTTAAAGACTAATTATAAACGAAACAATCTCTTGTAAACTCAATTTACTTGTCAAACATTTATTACAATTATCATTAGTTTATTTAACTCATATTAATAATGCAAAATAAAAATATATCAAAAAATTATTATTCAAAAGATGTTCACACTGTCATCCAAACATCAGAAAATTATAAGGAAAATAATATTTTTCACTTAAAATATTTTCTTAGGAAAACAATTTCCTTAGGAAAATATTTTACATCCAACCAAATGCACCCCAAATGTTTTCCATTTTCAGACGCGTACCTCAGCAAACACAAAGCCTGGCGACGTCTTTGTGTTTATTCATGAGGTTATATGAATGGACAAGTTTCGGTAAGAGAGAGGAACGAAGCAAAATTATGCTCGAATGGAGATCAATAATAACCGCATGCTCCAAAATAATTCTGCAACCAACTAGTTAAAGCTTGAACCAGATTTATTAATTTGTTAACTTGTAATGGTCGGTTTACTTGATCAGCAGACATGGTTACCAAAAATTTGGGAAATGGGTTGGCAAGGAATTAGATATTTAGTGATGACAAAAGTGGAGTACTGTCCGTTCAATCAATTGAAGAGCCTTTTGGCACAAAGAAATAATTGAAGATGGGGATGCTGATTGTAATCTGGTTTTGGCTTTTTTCTTCTCAATCTTCTCCGAGGGAATCGCTACGGCTACTTTCTTATCTTGTATACATTTTATTTTATTGGGAAAAATACTACTTTGCTTTTTTAAAAAGAGCTGGCCAGTTTATTTCTTTTGAGAGTCGCAATCAATTAAAAAAAATGAGACAACAGGGGAAATATTCAAAGAATTAAAATACTATTTCCACGAAACTTTTCCAACCCTGATGCAATTTAAATTTGACTTCTAACCTGTAGCACCTCAGCAAATACGTAGCCTAGTTACGTCTCTGAGCGCATTCATGCTTAAAAAAATTAAATTTGTGTTTGTGTATACATTATATGCCAAATCGATTTACAAAAATAAAGATACCAATTTTGGAAATGATTCACAAAATTAAACACATATAAAAAGAGTTTGCACTTTTGCTATTAATATTTTAATTACTAAAAGATGATATGACGATTATCAATTTCTATTTTTAACATATAAATGAAGTCAACGTAGTTTTTCGAATACTATTTTGCCTATATGTTAGTCTTGACTTTCATCTTATTCAGTTTGGAGTTGTATATTTTGCCTAAGTAGCCCAGGACTTCTGTTTGTTTTTTCATTACTTGACAACCACAATATGTGTTTTCATCTTTGAAATGAAAGCGGGAGTCAATTATAACGAATCACAATAATGATCCATGTTATTCAAAAAAATTTTAAGAGAACAATAAAAAATTACTCCGTGCTAGTAAGTAAATTGTCATTGATGTCATGAATACGAGTATTCTAAAAAATAAATCAACTACAAAGTTATATACAATGGAGAAATCCGTTATGAAGAAAACCGCTTACGCTCAGGCGAATGATACCTTTATGCATCTTTTTTTTGTTAGTTTATGGTTCCCTAAACGTTTAACTTCCACGTTTGGTTTAAAGAAAGCTGCCTTGTAGGATGCTGAAGCATAGCCAGTTTCATCGATTAACTGAAGGAGGGCAACAAAAGCCTTAACCTCCAAGCATAGTTGGCAACCGTTCTGAATCAAAATGATCTGATGAAAACTTAAACGAATATACATATATAGAATGTTTTGATGAACCTTTTTCCAGTTCCGGAGGTTGTAGATATGTCTGATTAAGTTTATTACCGAAATTTCAATGGTTTTGATTTTCGAAACTTGATTTTAAAATATATGCTACGTATCTTGTTTCTTGATGGAAATCAGCGGAGGGACCCGAGTCTGAGGAAATGGACGCTTTATTGAAGCTGTGGAAAGAAATGGAGGATTTAAAGCACACTGGAGTGAATGCTGCAGGAGAGGCGATTCCTTTTTCTTGATTTGTTGGACTGAGTTATTGGCCCCTATTTCTGTACTACTGACTTCGTGAGATTTAATTTTTGATTTACAGAATACCGTTGATATAGATGGCTTGGTTTGGATAATTGTGGACCCACATGACCCTACAGTCATAGAAGCCGGAGAATTTGCAGTGGCAGAGCGCAGCAAGAAGACCGGAACCAAGCTGGATTTTGTGGCGATAGTTTCTGGTTTGAAGTTGCACATCGTGGCTTTCGATTTCTACGCGCTTCGTATTCGAGCTAGGGATGGGGACCATAATGCGCTGGTTTTTGAAGCTCCACTTGGGTACAAGAAACTCCAATTTTGGATGGATTAATCAGAGCTCTTCAACTCAACTCATGAGAAGTGAAGACACTCGGAATACATCTATAATGTATTCTCTATTAATTTTTTTGTGTTTAGTTAAATATTAAACATGGATATTTTCAAATGAACTGCTGATGTGCAAGCCCAGTATGCATTGCATGTCTAAGGTGCAATTTGTACCCCCGTATGCATCGCACTTTTCATTAAGTAAAAGCAGTATCGTGTGTTCTAAATTTATATGTACTATTGACTACCTTTTTTTCATGTTTGCAGATCGAATCTCTGTTGTTTTGCATTGCATTTCAATTATTGTGTGCGCTGTTGATTATCAATAAGTTTTTCTTTTTTAGTATATAAATCTTAGCTTCCAATTTCTTAATCAGGAACAGGATTGCTGTCATGTCTTGACAACGGCATATAAGCCATGAAAAGTTCGTCATCTTGAAGTCGCTATAACAAAAATGGCATGTTTACCAAAAATGCAGTCTGTCGTTTGACTATTATACTGAAGCCCTATTTTTTCTTTTTAATTTAAGTTCGGGTTGGAAAGGGTTACTAGATTTAAGACAAAAATATTCAAGAAGCAAGCAAAATCTTATGGCCAAAAAATTAAGGGAAAATGGAATTGGACCTTATTTGCCTTTTGATTTCCTTGCTATCATTAATAAATTGAAAATTTTTGAAAATTGAATACATGTTGAATGTGTGTAAAGAAATAAATATCTGAAGTTTTTCAACTCAATTCTCAAAAAGTAGCAACCTCATGTGAATTTAATTAGACTATCAATTAGACTATGACTGAACTTTCCCAGTTGAGTGATATCAAATATACAAAACAATTGAACCCTATTATATTTGCAAAACAGAAACCAAATATTCTTTATACTTGAAAATTAGAATACTATAAAAAAAAAAAAACATTGCAAATTTGTATCGCACAAAACCTGCCCAAATCAACAGAAGAAAATATATCCCACTACCTAGAAGTTCAACAATAAAATACAATACTACACTGGATATTCTAAATCTTAAAGCACCATTTTCTTTACTTGATTCCACTATCTGAACTTCATGAAAAACTATGAGCCTTATTTTTTAATAGATGGTATATGTTAATGTTTGATAATAAAATTTAAAAAAATTGACTTTATACATACTCCGGTTTGAATACTTTTAGTTTTCAAAAATTAAAAATCATATCATAACTCTTTTTTCTCAAGTAGTTTGGCCTTCCATGCTATTTTCAAATTTTGGAGTGGTTGCCCTTTTTTCTGATTGAAGCAGCTGTAGTTTAGACACCACTAGTAGCATAATCATGCCATACAACGGATCCTCAATTGAGCCCCTACTAGGCCCATTCATGTAGTGTTCCAGTGTATCAAAAGTTTATCTACTTATTGTATCATTTTTATTTATAACGCCTGTTAATAAATTTTTGATACACATAGCAGCACTACATAAATAGAGCCTAATAGGGGCTCAATTAACGAGGTTGAGGATCAAAATAGAGCCTAATCATGTCTTTGTCTTTGTTCATGCGGATATATTAATGGACAAGTTGCGGAAAGAAAAATGAACGAGCAAACTGATGCTTCAAAATAATTCTAACAAAAGCTTGGACAAGATTTGTTAATTTGTTAACTTGTAAACATCAATTTGCTTGATCTGCACAAAATTTTTTTTTTTTTTTGGCAAATCCCATACACAGAGAGGGATGCCAACCCCAAATTTTATTAAATAATAAAAGATTTAAAATAAATACAAAAATGGAGGGGAGCCAAACCTAACCTCCATGTAAAAAGTGCAGAAGGAAATAAGGATTACTACTCCCTTACGGTTAAAGAAAACATAAAAAAGGAGTAGTACTCCCTTACATTAAAATGCCTTATGTAGACACCAAATTTTGACACACCATTTATTTTCAAACACTTGGGGGGGGGGGGGGCATGATTGCACTTTTTTAGGACAAATTTTAAATTTTAATAATCTCGGGGGCAAAATAGTAATTTTATCTGTAAATATATTTCTGTCGAATTTTGGGGGTTTTAAATTCGTATTTTTACTTTTATATGCATTAATTAATTTCTTATGATTTTTCTGGATTTAATTGGTATTTTTGGTATTTTTACTAACACAAGGGCAAAATAGTAATTTCGCCTCGCGAATACCATTTTTGTTCATTTTTAGTTTCAAACTCATTTTTGTAATTCTTTAGGCATGTTTCTTAATTTTCTTGATTTTTCAGAGATGATAATTATTTTTCTGTGAATTTTCATTGCCTAAGGGCAAAATCGTCATTTTATAAATTAAATTCATTTTTCATCAATTTTGAGTCAAAAGTGCATTTTCTAGTGTTTTAAGCTTATTTGTAATTTTGATAATTTTCTGAGGACAATAATTATTTTCTGTGAATTTTCATTGCCCAAGGGCAAAATCGTCATTTTACAAATTAAATCCATTTTTCATCAAATTTTGAGTCAAAAATGCATTTTCTAGTGTTTTAAACTTATTTGTAATTTTGGATAATTTTCTGAGGACAATAACTATTTTTCTGTGAATTTTCATTGCCCAAGGGCAAAATTGTCATTTTATAAATTAAATTCATTTTTCATCAATTTTGAGTCAAAAATGCATTTTCTAGTGTTTTAAGCTTATTTGTAATTTTTGATAATTTTTTGAAGTAAATAACTATTTTTCTGTGAATTTTCTTTATCCAAGGGCAAAATTGTCATTTCACATTCCAAACTCATTTTTCACTAATTTTTGGGTCCTAAATTCGCTTTTAAGTTTTAAGCATGTTTTTAAGTTTCTAAATTTTTCTCGGAGTAAATTAGTGTTAATGAATTTATTATTTATATTTTTCTTGATTTTTTTTATTGTGAAAGAATAGATTTTTAAAGGATAAAGTTGTAATTTGTGGTCAAGGGTATTTTGGTCTTTTAACCATTTCTTGGAGGTTAAGACTTGTGCAGTATAAATACCCTATTTGGGGAGAGAAAAAAAAGGGAGAAAAAATGAAAAATCCTAAAAACACAAGTCTTTTTATCCATTAAGGATCAAAACACACATCAAGCCAAAAATTACACACACTTGCCGTCATTCTTTTATTCTGATTACTGTTCATTGTCCAGAAAAAATTCAATATTCATCATTTGCAAGTTCAAATCCAGCAAGAAGATTACATTTTAAGTTTATCATCAATCATCTCACAAGCCGTTCTTCAAGAACGTCGGTATTGTTCATTACCAAAATTCATCCACTGTAGCTAGTCTCAAAACTCAAAAAAGGTAATAACTTAGTTAACTTTCCTTCTTTTAATTCAATTTTATCCTATTCTAATATGAAGATTTGATTAGGCAAGAATGAAAATATGTGTTGTTGTGCATTTTGTTTGATTTTTCTGAGATTTTTTCGATTTTGATTTATTGTTCTTCACCGTTTCCTTCCACTGGTTCTTCATCCACCACCAGATTCCCACCAAAACTGCCACCCCGAGACCACCACAACTCAAACCCTGCAATTTCCACAAATCATCAACCTGTAATCAGTAACAGGTTAACCACAGTATTACCAAGCCAAACCTCCCCTACCGAACCCAATCGCCAGCAACCAAGCCCCAAATCAAAATCCCAAAATAGTTGCCTAAAATTAGTCAAAAACCCAGCATCCACCAGAAATCAGCCATTCGCACCATACGCATCACCAGGACTATGCACCTACAGCCCAAAATGGCGTCTCCCCTGCAGCTTCCATTATCACCAATTCGCTAACATCACCATCACAAACGTCTGAAATCACAATTTGCCCATTAAACAAACAACTTCAATCACCATTGCCAAGCCACTTCTCCACCAGCCCAAATCACACACACCATTGCCACTTAACACCAAGCCTCACCAAGACCAAAAATCACCCATTGACAACCAACTGTCGGGCACCAGAGATACGCCAATACAAAGCTAAAGCCACTACAATCACAAACCTTCCAGTAAACACACATAACCACACATTCCAAACCCATATAGACACATACATACATAGACACAGATTCAGACACAGATACATAAAACACACACAAAGAGGTCACGCACACAGAGACGCATAAAACCAGAGTTCACACAAAAATCAGCCTAATTGCCATCCATAACACAACAAAAACAGCCCCAATCAGTAGCCAAAACCACCACCAGCAACCAATTACATTACCCACCCATCAATTAATCACGCCATTGCAGCCCTAAAACCATTCTAAACAGGGCCAATTTAGCCACAAAGACTACTCTCATCAGCTCACAAATCAGTCAACAGCCCCTGTTACCGGTAAAAACATCGCCATAGAGTTCCCAACATGGCCACACCACCATCACCTGGAACTCATGCCTCAAGCCCGACCACAACACGGAACTCTTCCATTCTCTTCTGCCACCACCCACTTCGCCGTGCCACACACCGTTACAACTCCCCCTTTTCCTCTGTTCAAACCAGCAGTTGACTCAGGGGTGCAGTTTCTGTTTGTTTTCCCCGAATGGAGAAGAATTGGAGAGTGAGATAGAGAGAACGGAGATGAGAGGAGACAGAAGAAAAGAAAGCTGGGAAAAGTAAAAACCAGGGAGTAAAGACAGAGGATCAATCGCGTGAGAGAAGAAAAGGAGAGAAGTTGAGGAAGGAGAGAAGAAATCAGAGCTATTAGTAATTAGGAAGAGGGAAAAACAGAGACGCGAGAGGGAAAATAAAGCTAGGGAGAACGAAGAGAAATAGAAAGAAAGGAAGAAGGATAACTGAACCAGAGAGAAAAGGGTTCAGAGAGAAACGAAGCTGAGAACAATGGGAAAGAACAAAGAAAGAGAGAAAATGCATCTGGACGGAGAGAGAGAGAAGAAAGAAAGAGAGATATTCGACCCAAAAATTAGAAACTTTGGGGTTAGGATTTTATTCTATTTTCCTTTATTTATTGTTTGTTTGTTTTGCCCATTCAATTGTGGTTTTCTAATTGTGTTTATTTTAGCTTAAATCTAATAATCAATTTAATTAGTTACATTAACTTAATTACTTAATCTAGTTTTGATTTAATCATCCATTTTTAATACTTCTGGTTGTTCAAATAAAAAAAAAAAGAGAGAGAAGAAAAGAGATTTACCTTTTAGCCCTTATTGTCTTTAAGTATTGTGATTGTGCCTCCAAAGTTTTATTATTATTATTTATTGCCTGCATTTAAGTCCCTAATAATTACAAATTGATTCTCTTTAGTTTTATTTTATTTCAATTAAGTCATGTAACTTATAATCATGCCTTTTAAGTTGCTAGGATTTGTATTTCATGCTCCATACTTGCTGAAATTTTATTTTTGCCCTCTTACTTAGCGTTAACTTACAATTATGCCCCCATGTTTACTTGAATTTATTATTTGGCCCCTAGATGTGTTTTTATTTTATTTTTATTTTTATTTTTTTATTTTTTAAAAAAAAAACCTTTAGTTTCATAGAATTTATATTTTTTGCCCTAGTTTGTCAATATTTACATGTTTTAGGTTTTATTTGTTTATTTGTTTATATCAAGGTTCCTTAACTTATTTGTTCATTTTGATTAGTATTGTTAGTACCGGGTTTTCGAAAACAGGTATTTTCGTCACCTTTTTCATTATTTTTCCTTTATGTGCTCCAAAGTGCTCTAATGTGATATTTTACGCAATTTTTCATGCGTTTCTTATTTTATGCACTTTTTGCGTATTTAATTATTTTGTGTTATTTAATTTTAAATTTTATTATTTTGATGAAAAATGTAATATTTTGTATTTAGCTAGTCAATGTAATAGTTAGATTATTTTTCTCGTATTTTAGTAAGAATTGTGTAATTAGATAGAAAATGTAATAGATAGGGTATTTTTAATTTTCCCCCTTAAATTGTAAATCAAGCCCCTCGGTGTAATAGTTAGGGTTTATTTGCCTTCGCGTGCTTACGTGTTTATTTCTTTTACCGCTTTCCTTAGGATTTTTGCATCTAGATATTATGCTTAAGTGTTATCTGCTCCTATGTGATCTTAAATGTTTTTATATGTTTAATTCACTTTTAATTTATGTTTTAATGTTTAATTCATGATTTATGGTATTCCGTAACCACACTAATCCAACACTAGTAGTGGCTTCTTTCTTTTCCCGCTAATCCAACGCTAGTGGGATTATTTTTAGAACAGGCTAGTCCAATGCTAGACCCTTAGGGCATTTTAGTTTTAGGTGCACTCGCATGCATTTCACATCTCATTTTCACACACTCTTAGTTTTCTTTCCATTTGGGATGGTCTTTATTATTATTCTTATTATTATTATTATTATTTATTTTCGACATCTTCAAATGCATGACATCTAGGTTACATTTCACTTAGACTTTAGGACATTTGTGTGATCCGACTAGAAATAGTCACCTACTCACGTGAGAAGCGGTGGCGTACATGCCGTTCCCCCCTCCGTGAGTAGAAATATTCAGTCACGAGATACTAGTCCCCCGTACCCGTCATGTTGCATTCCCACTTTCTTCGGTCACTTATTATCTATATTATTATTTTCTTTTCTTTTTGCATTTCATTTTTGCATTCACACTCGTGACTCTTTCGAGGTCTCGACTCGGGTTTCGCAATTAATGCGATAATTTCGACCAAGCCTCGACGGAACATTTCGACCCTCCGATATTCACATTTAGACTTAGGATTTGCATTCATGTAGATACATTCAAAACGCGATAGAATCTAGGGTTAATTTAGGAAAATTTGATTAAACCTCGCAACTAGCCTCGGCTAGGTTGAAAGGGTGCCTTAGGCGCAAGCCTTTGCCTTCCCTTTCTTCAAATGTGACTCCCGGACCTTTTTCTCTTGTTTTTCGTAAACCGGAGTCGGAAAAGGTTTTTAAATGATTTTTCTAAAATTTTTATTTTTGTTTTGTTAAACGATTTTTCGGGTGACTTGGTACACCCTAACTCAGTACCAAGTGGCGACTCCATTTTCTAAAAATAAAAACCCTTTTTCAAAAAATTATTTGGCCAAACCTGTCGCACTTTTAGTCCCGGCCTTGCTTTCTTTTAGAATGTCATTTTTCTTAAAATACACTTTTTTACTAAAACTTGATTTTTGTCACACACGCACTGGTTTTTCCAAAAACTTTTATTTTCGAAAGGGTCACCGAGACCGGACCGTCTTTAGGGACGCGACAGTCAACGACCCCACTAACACCCTTTTTACTTTTACGATTTTTTCGGATGCGACACCTTAATGAAGGAGAACCAATTTTATCTAAGGAAACTAAACTTTTAACAGAACTAGAAAGCTGAGATTGATTGAACACATGAAATGTGAAGCTGGTAAGGTGAACAGCTTATCAGCAATCATATAAGCCTCGCGAAACACATGTGATATAGAGGCCCTCAAAAGATATATCAATTGATGAATCTGAATAATAGTAAAGCACAACTTCCACCCACCCCATCTAATGACTCTGTAATAAGCAAATTAAAGATTGAGAATCCACCTCAACAAGGACATTCTCCAAACCTTGTTCTGACACCAATTGTAAACCAATAAGTAAAGCTTTTGCTTCAGCTAGCAAAACGTCAAGGTCACCAAATTGTTTATAAAAAGAAAAAACCACTGATCCATTTGAGCCCCTAAGAACCCTGCCCCTCGAGGCTTTGAGGTTAGAGACAAAAGCATCAGTGTTAAGCTTATAATACCCATTCGGAGGCTTTTCCCATGAGATGGCACAAACCCTACTCTTGGGTAAGGCATAAAATTTGGAGAAGCGACTATGAGAATTTCCAAGCAACTTCTTCCTATGAAAAGAGACTGACTTTCCAAACTTGAGCAAAAAAGTTTCGACATCATATATCACCCTCTCAAACTTATTTCCATTATACTTCGAATCATTTCTGGCCAGCCATAAAAACCATAGAACCACCATAGGAATGATACGCCAATTACTATATCCTTCTTTAACTGACGAATATTGGAACCAATGCATCAGCAAAGAAGATATACATGTAAACGATCCCTGGATAAAGCCAAAAGCATGAGAAAAATAATCCCAAACTTTCTGTTAATTTCAGTCACAAGCTCCTGAGCAGTCAAGATGTTGTTCATGATACCTTTTCCTGATACAAAGCCTATTTGCCAGTCAAACATCACAGAAGGCAAGATTTTGTTCAGTCTGCATGAGAGAATTTTAGAAATTATCTTCAAACTAATGTTACACAAACTAATTGGCCTAAAGTCATTCCACTACGAGGCTCCATCTATCTTTGGCAAAAGCACTATCATTGTGCTAGTCATTCTCCTCGGTGGCCGACCCCCAAAGAAAAAATCCATAACAGTTGCAAATAAATCATGCTGGATAATGTCCCAAAATTCCTGATAAAAGAAAGCACCAAACCCATCCGGCCCTGCAATGCTATTAGCATCCAAAAAAAATGATCTCTTTTACCTCTTTCAAATCTGGTGAACCTCGGAGCTGAGCATTCTGACTCTCGGTTATCTGAGGTAAGGAGAAAGGAATATTACCAACTGGGCATGTCTCCTTATCATCATTAAATAGGTCTTCATAGAAACGAATAGCAGAGTCCTTAATAGCATCAATCTTCTCCAACCAGGCACTATCTTGCGATTTAATCCTCCCAATAAAATTTTTTCATCTTCTTTAATGCACCATTGAATGAAAAAATGCCGTATTGGCATCTCCTTCCTTTAACCACTTAATGTCTAATTTTTACTTCCAGAAACCACATTCCATAACCTAGTATGAATTGCTCAGTCTCTATTCACTTGCTCCCTAGACTCTTCATCCCTATGGAGATCATATTCTCTCTCTGAAGCCAAAAGTTTGTTAGCTGCAACCTGCAGTCTGTTAAAGACATTTCCAAAAACATCTTTGTTCCATATTTTCAAAAATTTATATAGCCTAAACAGTTTATTAACAAAGGCCTGCAATCCAAAACCGTCAATAGGCTGCCTCCAATTATTACACACTAGTTTGGTAAAACCCTCATGCTGACACCAAATATTTAAAAATCTGAAAGATGAACCCTTACCTTGCAGATTGCCATATTTGAAAAGGAGTGGACAGTGATTAAATCTACCCCTAGAAAGGTGAGACAACTTCGAATGCATAAAGGCCTCAGACCATGCTTCATTTATTAAAATAAAATCTCACCTCTGCCACATTTTGCCATTAGTCCACGTAAAAGAAGAACCCTCATAAGAGACCGAGTTTAACCCCGTATTCAAAGTAGCCAGATTGAAATCCTCTATGTCATGAAGATTTGGAGCATTACCTCCTACTCTCTCTTCAACTTAAGCTATGATATTAAAAACACCACCTACGGCCCAGGGTGACTGCATGGTCTGACCTATCTTCTCCAAGCTTTCTCATAAGAGCCTACGTTCCACCCTTGTGTGCTTACCACATACAGCCAAGAAGGCAAATGTATTACCCTAAGAAAACAACAGGTTGCATCAAAGTGTAATGAAAGCCTTGCCTTCTTTAGTTGAGAATCAGCTGAAAAGGGCTCAATCAACACCAGCAAATGAACTTTATTACTTCTAAAAACATTGGCGATCTATTGAATAGAATCTCTACGGGAGGCATCTCGTATATTCCAAACTACTGTATTAGTCAATCCTAACATTCTTAGAATGCAAACTATAATCTAAAGATTTATAGGAAACGACTTTTTTTTTTTGAAGCTGTAGGTCTACTAGGTTTTTTCCTTTCCATGCTGTTGATCATTTTGTCCAGTTAGTTCTCTATGGAATCTGACTTTGTAGTAGCCATGAATCTGTGTTGCAAGTGCCCATGAAACTCCTTCAACATCTGCAGTGAAACCATGTCATCATCCAACAAGTCACCAAAAGAACGATTACACTTCCAGCTGAGACGTTCCACTATAGAAGTCACTACCGAATGATGAAGAACAGTGTCAGAAGCTTTAGCATCTAATCCTTCTAATACCTAGAAGGCATTGGTAGATATAGAAATATTGTCCAGTAGCTGACCCTTGTTCATCTTCTTAGTATCTGAAGCCCTCACAATCTCCAAAAAATCATGTGAATTAGCTAGCTGATTTTGAGCAACTACTAGTTGACCACCATCTACCTTTTCCATAGAACAACCTCCATGTTAGCAAGAGTAGCTTCCACATGATCAATCGAAACCTCACCATCTAATGGTAGTTTACCTTGTTGAGAGATATCATTCTGGGCAACGTCAACCAGCATTTTCAGATTCTTCTCCCGTTGCTGCAAATTTGATTGTGAATGTATTGTAAGAGGATCAACCAGCTTCGAAACATACACCTGTTTAGGACCCAAGTCTTTATCCTCAATCCCTGATGTTTTCTTCACTTTTTCAACTTTTTGTTTCCCCTTTACCTACTTTTTTTTATCGTCCCTCACAAGATGAAGATGAGGATTTTTGACATGGCACACATCCTCACTATGCCCCAGCTATGAACAAAAAGAGCAAAACACAAGTAGATGTTCATATTCAATGACCTGCCAAAAGCCTCCATCCTCAAAATCAATCCATATACGCTTGATTGGGTCTTTGGAGACATCCATTTCAACTAGAACTCGTGCAATAGAAGGACGTTTCAGACCAATGGTGGCTTCATCAATATGCAAGGGTCTTCCAACCACACTGTCCAATTTGGATAGCATCGCCATAGAGAAAAGAGGTAATAGGAGATCAAGAAAGTTAATCCAAACTAGCGCCAATGGGAACTGCCTATCCGGGTGGAAATCAAAGTTCCATCATGAGAGAACTATTCGAAAGTTATTTATGTACCATGTCCTGCGACACCATAATCGTGTAAAATCATTTGTGGATTGAGGCCTCAATATCACATGTTTAGCGTCCAACAAGCCTATTGGGCAATCAGATTTTAACCCAAGAGATGTGATAAACTTCCTGATAAGTTCCATAGAAGGTCTGCCCATCGCTAACCTCCCTACCAATGCATTCTAGTAGGGTTCAGAAAGCATTCACAATTCCTGTCTTGATAAGAACAAAGCAGGTTTACCGTTGTAGGAAGCAAGTTTGACATGATCCAATGTTGATGAGTCTGACGGAGAAGCAGCCAATGCAGCTGCAAAAGATTTCTATAGTGACGGCTTAGGAAGAACAAAAGATGGTGGAGGCAGCCCACCATCCGGTTGCACAAAAGCCATGATGGATGCTTACCTGTAAACTAAAATTTACAAAAGATATGCCCTTCATACCAGAAGAAGAGGAGGAGAGAGGAGAGAAACCACCGGCGATGACCAAATCACCACCATTGGAGATTGGTAGAAAAATTTGAAATTCAAAGTTCCATGAAAGTAGGAGAATAAAAAGAAGAGAGCGCTTTTTCTTGAATGAAATTCGAGGACCTAATCACAAATACTTGATCTGCACAAATGATTACGAAAAATTGAAAAATAATGTGGCAAGGAATTAAATATTTAGTGATGATAAAAGTGAAGCACTGACCATTCAAACAATTGAAGAGCCCCCTTTTGCATAAAGAAATAAAATTTTTAAATTTGATATTCCATGGAAGAAGTTGGGCATGCAGACTATGATCTAATTTTGCTTCTCTATGATCTATCTTCTTCTATGGAGTCGATACGAACAAGAGATAAATGCTTGAAGTTTGTCTACTTGATTCTGAAAACTTAGTAACTTAATGTGAATTTAATTAGACTATCAATATGTGTGTTATTTATATTAAGACTAAGGAGGAAAGAAAATAAATAGGCCAGCTTCACTAAAAGAATCGATTCGCTTACACCCTATTAACGACTTGTTCTCCATATCTTTTGATTTTTATTAAAATTAATTTTGAAAAAGTTAAAAATCAATTGCTCTAAATTTTAGCTTAAAAAATCTAAAAACTAAGTAAAAAATAGTTAAAAACATCACAAAATAGATTTTTCAAAATTTAGAAGCTAAAATTAGGTAAAAAAAAAGCAATTGAGAATAGGCCATAAATCTAAACCCTATGAGCATCTATTGATTAAATTGTAGTAAGATTTTTACAACAGATCTTTGGTAATAAATGATTTCTATTAAATGTGAAAGCTTATTGTTTCAAAGTCGATTACATGGGTGCAACTGGTCTTGCTTAATATTATAAAATGAGCAAAAAAATTATCCAAAGAATGTTTTCTTTGGTTAATTTTTCTTGCTCATTGTATAATATTGAGCAGGACCAATTGCACCCATGCAATCAACTGAAAATTGAGCTTTATTTTTATTGATGTATACTAACATTTTGTTCAAGAGGCTATCGTACAACTACATCAGATTTCCTTATTTCTGTACTAATATTTACTAACTACTTTTTACAAAATTGACCCACTATACATATTTCCTAATCATGCAAAACATGCGCGGGGTATTCCCCATTCCATTGCCATCTCCTAGTATTCCTTAATTCTTGGAATCTTCTTCCGCATGGTGACTATGTCTTTCACATCCTATATTATGTTGGATACGACTTCTGTTCCTGAAGCCTATCTATTTTGGTGAATAACTGCATTTCTTTCCTTCTAGATTCTGCATACTGTTGTTGCTAGCGCCAATCATTTCAGCTGATTCGTGAAGGAATTGTAATCCAATTCTTGCTCATCCACATTATTGCTTCCTCCTACCTACTTTCTTTTATTTTAACACAGCACAATTGCTAAACTTTCTTCCAAATCACTCTTGTGAATCTGCATGCAAAGAATGGTGGTTTATATTCTTCTCTTCTTCATTACACAATGTACACATGCTGTAGATATGTTTTGCATCTGCCATTTTTGTCTGTATTTAGCTTCTTAATGCACAACATCCAAAGAATTACAACAAATCTTGGTACATGTCCGTTTCACCCCATACCACTTCGTGCCAACTTACTCTTACAATTGACTTTCTCAACACTTTAGTAGCTGATTTCACAAAAAACACTCCTAATGCTTCCGGTTTCCAGTAGATTTTTTCTTCTCTGTCATTCAACACTAGTGTACTTGGTGTTGCTCTGTTCAATTCAGCAATCTCCAAAGTTAATCTCCTCCCTGTAGGCCACTTCCATTGATCTTTCTCCCTAACTACAACTTCTTTTGTTAATCTAAAGTTCTTCAGTAATCTTTTTGAGAATTTTTTATATAATTGTCCAATGGGATGCCAGTTATCGAACCAAAATCCAATTTTCTTTCAATATCCAATTTCAACATTTTTCAAAGGATAATCAATGCTTCTCAATTTCAATAACTTTCTCCATATCCATGAGCTGTCATTTGAAGTTTCCATACCCCAGAAGGATTTGTTCTTTAGTATCATTGTATGCACCCATTTGATCTGAAGTGTATCTTTTCTACTGCAGATATTCCATATCAGTTTGAGGATCAAGCTATTATTTAAAGTACTTAAGTCTTGTATGCCCAAACCTCTCTCTTTGTAGTGTCTACATAATTCACTCCATTTCACCTTAGCATAATAGTGCTGTTTGATTTCACCAGCCCAAAAAAATGATGCCAGCATGCTTTCAATTTTCATTATGACAAGATTTTGATAGAAAAAATACACTTGTCCAATATACATGAATTCCACTGAACACAGACTTTATGAGCTGAAGTTGTCCCCCATAACTAAATTTCTTTTCTACCCAACCTTGTATCTTCCTTTGTATCTTCATGAAAATTGGTTGACAGTCCTTATAGCTTAGCTTCGTAGACACAAGTGAGAGGCCTAGATGGTTAACTAGTAATTGTTCTTGTGTCATCTTCAATACATCACAAAGCTGCTTATACTTTTCCTCTTCAACACCAGCAATATACACATTGCTTTTTGCATGTTTGAATTTAGGCCTGACAGCGTGCTAAATTCATCTAATGTTCTCTTTATAACTTGAAAAAAATTTTCACTTGTTGCTGTAATATGAATAGGTCATCCGCAAACATTATGTGTGTCATCTTTATTGTTTCACATTTCAGATGATACTGAAATCATATTTTTTTCAATGTTCCAGTTCTTAGCATGGAGAATGCTTCCATTGCTAAGATGAATAGGTAAGGAGAGCTTGTACAGTTTGGGGAGAATGCCTCAAGCCCCTTTAATTTATGAAATACCCCATTAAAGATCTATTTAGATTAATTGAGAACTGGGCTATTGTAATCCCTTTCTTCACCCACTCAATAAGCATATGGAAATTTCATCATTTTCTACACTGAAAATAGAAAATACCAATTCATTGAGTCATATGCCTTCGTCACATTTATTTTTGTCACTGTTCTACTTTCCCTTTCTTCTTGTGGTATCCTTTTACCAATTCATGTATCAACAACACATTCTCTACAATTTGCCTCCCCTTCACAAATGCATTCTGGCTCTTACTCCCTAGCTTTTTTTTATCACTTTTTTAGTCTATTAGTAAGAATATTTGAATAGCATTTGTACATCATATTACAGCATGCTATAGGCCTGAAATCTTTCATTCTTTCTGCATTATCTATTTTGGTGATCAACGAGATTGCTATACTATTCAAATGATAGTTCATGTACGCCTCCTCAAAGCATAATCTTTTAGCCTTTATCACATCCTCTCCAACTGTGCTCCAATTTTGTTTAAAGAACCCTAGCTATAAAGTCCAGGTGACTTCCCAACTTTTATTGAAAACATTTCTTGATTTATCTCTTTCTCAGTCAGTATTGCTTGCAATATTTCAACCTACTCCTCCTTCAGTGTTCTTATTCCTATCTGTTGTATTTTGATTTTTTTCTTTATTGGCCATTGATTCTTTTGTTTGAATAGATCTTGTCACGCCTTGGAAAGAAATATATTTTTAAAAGTTTTCTTTTGGAAAACGTGTCGAAAAACTAGCTTTTGTGTAAAAGATGTTTTTTAGAAATAAATTTGATTTTACATTTGAAAATTAAAAACAAGATTAGGACTAAAAAATGCAACAGCTTTGGCTGAAGATTTTGAAAAAAAGGCTTTTCTTAAAAATGGAGTCGCCACTTGGTAATGGGTTTAGGTCTACCAAGTCACTTGAAAATTTATTTAACAAAATAAAATAATTTTTAGAAAAAGTTTGAAAAACCCTTTTTATGACTCCATGTCTTTGAAAAAAATAAGAGAAAATGGTTCAGGAGTCACGTTTGAAGAAAGACAAGACAAAAGTTTGCACCTAAGGCACTCTTTCTTCCTGGCTGAGTCTAGTTGACAGGTTTAATCAAAATCTTCCTAAATAACCCTAAATTTCTATTGCAGTTGGATATGACTAAATGGATGTAAATCCTTGACCTAATGAGATGCAAAATATCCCTTCGATATTTGATTGTGATTATCGCATTAATTGCGAAAACTGAAATAATGTCTCGAAGAAGTCAGAGTGTAAATGCAAAAATGAGATGCAAAACGAAAAGAAAACATGGTATAGACAATAAGTGATCGGAAAAAAAGTGTAACACCCTAGAAAATGCACATAGAAGAGACATTTTTTTTCTTATTTAGGGTTAAGTGTTAATCCTAGAATTATTAGTTGGGAGATTCTTGAGTTAATTAAGTTAATTAGTTAAGATTTTCATTTTAAGCAAGAACACTTAAGTACTAAAGTTGGAATAATTTTTCTTGACCATTTAATTTATATTAGTGTTTAAATTTTGATTAGCCCATTTTACTATTTTCTAGTCTTTGGACTACTTGAAAATTTTGCTCAATTTTTTCTCAAAAGTTTCACTTATTTTCTTACTTTATTTTCTTTTTCCCTTGGCTGAAATTTTTTCTCTCTCTTTTCTTTCTTTCTTGGCCGAAATTCTCTCTCTTTTCTTTTCTTTTTTTTTTTTGGCCGAAATTCTTTTCTTTCTTTCTTCTTGTGGCGGTTCTCTCTCTCCCTAATTTTCCCTATTTTTGCTTTAATGATTTATGTCTTATTATTGTTTATATTAAGTGATAAGAGTTAATAATTTCAACAATCAAATTAAACCAAGTCACCATACTTGCATTAAATTCTCACTTTTTGCTTTACTCATGTGGAATTTTTATTGGCCAACTATTTTTCCACCTTTTTTCTTCAATTTCTTTCCAATTTTCCTAGACTATTCTTTCTTCTTTCTTGCTCTCTTGGCCGGCCATCATCTTCTCCTTCTTCTCTCATTTTTGCTCTCAACTTCTTGGACTTTTCTCTCTTAAGTTTGGTTAAATCCACCATAGGAAGTGAGTTTCTTTCCTTTCCAAGCAAAGTTCTAAGCATATCTAAGGTATTTACTATGAACTTTTCTTATTGATTTCATGTTTTAATTAGTTTTTATGCAAGTTTAAGACCAAGTTTCTTGTTAATACTACTTAGAGAAATTAGTTAGAATTTGAGATTTACTTGCTATATAGAGTGTTCTTGTGGTTAGATA
>JAMWEH010001372.1:0-44411 GCA_024721245.1 Mitragyna speciosa
CTTCCACAAACAAATAGAAACCACAATCGCATTACAATTGTTATTAATTTGACAACCATATAAAAAGCAATCACTTAGAACCGTAACAAACAAATACAAAGTTCTACATCAAATGTAAAGGAACTTGATTTTGCCGCCGAGCTTCCATTATTCCCACTCCATCAGGAGACCTGGGCATCAAAGGTCAAATTTTCTCATAATTAAGCCTTGCGTAAGTATCAATGTCCTTATTCATTGCTTTTAAAATAGTAATTGCCATGCGACTATTGTAACAAGGAAGAAATAAGAACAATAGCTGAAGAAAGTTAATAGACAATGGCTGAAGAAGCATACGCTTGCATTGGTTGCCGAATTGTTGATTGCAGTCTAATTTTGCATATGGATCCATTTCCTCCTACTTTTCCGTAGTTTGCACGTCTCTTCAACAATCTGAACGAACCGTCTTGGCTTTCCAGTCATGAACATGAAACATCCCATGGCAAATCCAAGCACCAATCCAAAACAATATCCGAGAACAACAGATTTCCAAGTGAATACATTAAAGAAACCTGAATCATATTCTACTCGTGTTGACGGGGACGGTGGTGTTGCATCACTATCTCCACAATCTTTAGTTAACGGAAATCCACATAATGCCAAGTTCCCAAGGTATGAATTATTCTCGAATGTATCAAAATGCCTACCTTGAGGAATAGGTCCAACTAGATGATTTTCTGAAAGGTTTAAGAATCCAAGAAACGTCAGATTCAGTAGCTCCACTGGAATGGTTCCCTCGAGTTGATTGCAAGAGAGGTCTAGAGATTCAAGCATATTCAAATTCCCAAATGAACGAGGAATATAGCCACTGAGGTTGTTGTGAGCCAGATTTAGTATTTGAAGAGAATGAAGGTTTCCAATTAACTTTGGTATTTCTCCTTCAAATCTGTTGCTTGAGAAATCCAAGGCCGCACGAGATGTCAAGACTCTTTCAAAGTTATAATCCAACCCTTTCATAACCAAACTCACAGAATGGATGTAATAAGAATGTCTATAGCCACTTGCATTCATATATTGGAGTTTTGTTTGGACATCCTTTGGAATTCTCATAGCTTTGAAGTTCTCAATAAGTTCGGTAGGTAGAACACCAGTGAGCTCATTGTAAGAAATATCGATGATTCTCAGCTGAGGGAAAGGACTTGTAGTTTTGCAATTGCCAATTGATCCATGAATTTGATTGCCCTTCAATATCAGAATCTGTAGCTCCGTTAAAGTCTCCAACCACATTGGAAACTTACCATTTATCTTGTTATTCCCTAAATCAAGGAGTTGCAGCATTGTGCAATTAGCCAAAGATTTTGGCAATGGACCGTCCAATTGATTGTCATTCAAAATGAGAAATTGCAGCTGATTGTTATTCAAAAATGTTGCCGGAATTGTGCCAAAGAATCCATTGTTTCCCAAATCTAGAATATTGAGGGAGACGCTTGAGTTTCCCAAGCACTGGGGGATTGTGGAAATCAAATTATTATTAGAAAAATCGAGAAGTAGAGGCCAGCTTGCATTGCAGATAGAAGAAGGCAGTTGTCCCTGAAGCAAGTTCGAACTCATATCTAGATATAATAGATTTTTGGATGGTAGTTGGTCTATGGGACCAGTGAGAAAGTTGTGAGAAACATTCAAGTATTCCAAATAGTCCCAAGTCTTGGACGTGAACCAGCTTGGGATTTGGCCATGAATTTTGTTGTTCGAGAGATCTAGGTAAGATAATATACTTGAATTTCTTAAAAAATCTGGAAATTTTTTTATCTCACAAGAAGATAATCCCAAGAAATCAAGAGAAGTTGAGGAAAAATTGGAATTGTTGGTGGCGTTCAATGGTGATCTACTGGTTGTAGGATTGTTTTGAAACATATTTAGCTCAATACCACTGAAATTGTTTGATGAAAGGTCAAGGTAGGATAAGTTAGCAAGAGTAAAAATTGAGTAAGGAATTGAACCGCTTAGCTGATTATTGCTCAAATCAATCAACTCCAGTGACGTACTTTTGAAATCTCCTAGTTGTCCTTTGAGTAGATTTTCAGAGAGAGATAAAGAGGAAAGATACGTGAGGTTGAGACCTGATATTGGAAATTGACCAACCAAAGAATTATGACTAAGATCCAAAAGAGTAAGCATAGTGTAATTAGCAAAAAAATCAGGAAGTTGTCCCAAATCAAGGTGGCCAAGTCGTCCCAGGTTGAAAGACTCGATTGAGTGAAGATTTGCAATTGAGGTCGGAACATGACCACTGAAATCATTATAACCCAGTTCCAATTCTACAAGCTGCGTAAGGTTGCCAATTGATTCAGGAATGGCACTAGAGAATTGACAAAATCCCAACGCCAAAGAATTTAAGGACTTTAAGCAACCAATTGAATCAGGCAGCACCCCTGAGAAATTTGTCTCGCTTAGCCACAACCGCTTCAGAGGACTTAGAATACTGCAGTTAAATTTTGGTAAACTACCAGAAAGATAATCATTTTCACCTAACAAGAGTACTTGCATATTGGGGAGATGAAAAACATGACTTGGTAAATTACCATATAATCCAGTATCTCCAATGTCTAAATATGTCAACAATGAAGACATATTCATCGTTACGCCAAATGAGATTGAGATGTTCACGTAATGAAGTGAAAGCTCTCTTAACTGGGTTAGATTTTGAAGCATCTTATGAAAAGTTAAAGGCTCAAGTCTTACAGGCAAACAAGACCGCATAGAACATCCGTCATTCCAAGAGAGATCCAGTGAAATCAGATTGGATAGGTGTGATATTTCTGCTGCAATTTCACCTTCAAAATTTGAATTTGAGAGGTTGAGATGTGTCAAACTTCTCAATGTTCCAAATTCATGTGAAATCCGCGAACCAGTTAAATCATTATAAGCAAGGTTGAGTTGTTGGAGGTGGGAAAGACTGAAGAGGCTACTGTTAGGAGGGATGACTCCTTGAAGCTGGCTGCAACTGAGGTCGAGGCCAACTACGCGACCGGTAAGCTGATGGCATGTGATACCATCCCAACCGCAGCAATCTTCACTTGCGTTCCAAGATATCATTTTCGGATTCGAATGTTGACCTTTTTCATTGCAATCTGAAGATGCATAGGTTGATACATTTGTATTAAACAATCCCTTAAATTGAAGCAGTGCAAGAGCATCATGATAATGGCATGAACGGTTTTCTGAGGAAAAGGAGGGGATGACTTCATAAGGTTGCAACAAAAAAAGAAGAAGAGTAATGTAATATGAAACAATATTGGCCTCGTCATCTTTGGTTGACAAATTTTTTAATAGTGAAAAACGTAATAGTCCTATATAATACTACTTCATTTTCGTTATATATATAAACTACTGGACTGGTTTTGTCCTGGTCCAGTATTGACTATTGAAAGTCTGTAACTAATTGGACCGTTTTCTATAAAAATGCGGTGGTCATTCACAAGATTAAAATTATTAGGATGTGTTATTAGGTAGATATTTGTTCCAAGATGACACTCATTCATAAATGATAATCAATTGGCACGATTAAGTAATAGGGATGACAAAAAAGGTAAGAGTGAATTACGAACCAAACTATTCAATATTTGAGAAGGTTATTGTTGACTAAGTAATCAAGATCTGAGTAATACATTTTTAAAGTTAGATTATTAAATTCGACTATATTTGGACTCGATAAAGGAAAAAAAATTTGAAATCTACATAGAAATAACTCAAGCTACTTGAGATTAGCTCGAATTTAATTTCATGAAAAAATTAGTCCACATTACTTCTCAAAATTAAATCTCCAAGTTATTGTGTGAATATAATTAACTAAAAGTTGGCTCATGTTTTAACATATATGTGTTCCAGCATAATGATAATGATACGTAGGAAAGGTGACATTTCCACACTATTCAAAAGAAATTTTTTTGTCAATAAATAGTGTAAGTTTTCATGGACCTCTCTATGTGCAGAAGTTACTTAGAAACAAGAAAATTGTGCTGTCATGACACTTTTTTTGGGGCGCTTTTTCAAAAAGTGTCACAAAAGATGTTTTCATGACACTTTTGATTGATATGTTATTTAACTTTTAATAATTTATTTAGTTTAATTAAAGTAAAGGGGCAAAGTGACGTCGTTTAACTTAAAAAAAAACAAAGACAAAAGCCAAAAAGTTG
The DNA here is from genome assembly GCA_024721245.1 of Mitragyna speciosa. NCBI lineage: Eukaryota > Viridiplantae > Streptophyta > Magnoliopsida > Gentianales > Rubiaceae > Mitragyna > Mitragyna speciosa. Next base: position 4,173 of record JAMWEH010001372.1, read on the forward strand.
GCGCTAAACAAAAGTAGCAAAACGAAAGGCCCGCTTTCTCTTTTTCCTTCCCTGAAATTTCGATCCCTCTCTAAAATCCACTTTCCCAATTCTCAAAACCCTTTTCCCCTTCTTCCCTGCTCCACCCGCTACACCTTGGACGTCGATGTGGAGGACGTCGTCACCCTTGACTGCATTAACTTTGGCGACAAGAAGGTCATGCTGCTAAGGACCAAGGCCCGCTTTGAGGAAAGGTCCAAGACGGTTAGACACGCCGAAGATCTATTTGACGGATTTAGGATTGATCACTTTAGAGGATTTGCTGGCTTTTGGGTTGTTCGTTCTGGTGAGATTGTTTTCAGTTGCTTGGATTTTATGGATGTGTAATATCTTGAATAACTAGTTTTTCAATTTTATGCAATTATGCAGAAGCAAAAGTTGCAACGGTAGGATGAGGGAAGGTCAGAGTTCTTTAATCTTTTTATTTTGTTGGTTATACGTTCTCCTTAATCTTTAAAGAAGTCAAGTTGTTGATTTCTTTATTGCCAGTTGGTAGGACCTAGAAAGCCTTTATTTGATGCTATATCAAGAGCTGTTGGAAAGGTCAATATCATAGCAGAAGACTTGGTATGTAAGACAAAGAAATAATTCTTCACAAATGTTTGTTTTAATTTAATATGTGTCATAGCTGAAACCTTTTTTTTTTTTGTTTTAAATTCTGCAAAGAAGACTTGGGTGTCACTGAGATTTGGATGTAAAAACAGATTTAGTGGGGAGAATTTAAATCTGAGAGTTGGCAGCAATTTCTGCTGCATTGTGTCACCATTTTACACTCTTGATTTACTTCCTTATTTTGATGCATAAGTCATATACATCAGGACTGTGCAATCTGGAGATATGATATTTTCAAGAATCATAAAAAGCATTTTGCCACGGTTAAATAAATCAATGTTTTGGGTGTCTGACTTGGGGAACATTATTCGCTTGAGTTGTTTTTTCTTTTTGCTTGTTACTTACTTTTTTTTTTTTTTTCCATCTGTTGATTGGGTATTCTGATAGGGCTAGCTGGAGTTTTTTGGTTGTTATTGTTATCTATCTAGATTCAGATCTTTTAATGTTTTAATGTTTTTTGGTTTTTTTTGCCATATTAAATTTTTTGATGTTAATTTCCCTATGAAAGATTTATGTTTGTTCGGCCTTTGTATCCCGACGAAATAGATCATTGGGATATGAAGAACCATCATGCTAATTTTTTTATCATTTTGCTTATAGGACTGATTTCTTATACCGATTTGTTTGTTGGATTTACTTCTAATGATTATTAGGTAATGGTAATTTAGAAAACTGTATTCTTCATTTTTATATCCCATCTAAATTTTCTTCATTTTCCTCCCTTATCCTAGTGTGCTAATGTTGGTTTATAAGTTGTTTATTCTTCGTATATGTTCATTTGCTGGGATCTCTATTTTCGTGACAATTCTTAGAATTGAAACTGCAAATTGATAACTAATATCCAATACAAATTATTGTTAAATAATGAATTCATTCTATCATTTAATAGCTAGCTCCCAGTTTCAAGATGCTACCATGTTTTTTATTGCATCTCTTGAATCCTCATGTAAGTATAGATTATAAATTTAGAATATGTGGTCTGTATATGTATATGTAAAGGATACTTAATGAACATAGGCTTTTTATTTCTTTCCACTAAAGGTTTTTAGGTTGACAAAATAATCATCACTCAAGCTTTTTTATGCTTAACAACCATAAAAAATTTCCTTTTTTTTAATGAAACGACCATAAAAGTTAGAACACAATACATACGAGATTGCTTTGATTGAGGGACTCAAGGTTCTTGTATGAATATTTTTTTAGGTGTTGCTAATCTTTGCACGAAATATACTTGGTAAAAGTTTACCAATCCGGTTCTTGTTTAACAGTAGCGTGTAAAGTAGTTGGGTAATATTATTGTTTTTGGTGAGAAATTGTAGTTGGATTCTTTGGTTTATGAATTGTCGTTTTGCAGTTTGATCTTTTTTGGAAATTTCAATGGAAAAAAAGAAGTGGGGTGCAACTAACTGGGCATTTGTGAACATCCATTTTTCTTCTTTTCTTTTTGGATTTCATTGAAGAGTTGGAGCTCATCAACTGATTGGAGATCTTTTTATGCTCCAGCTTTTATCTTCTTATTTGAAAGTTCAATGTTAGTGAAAGCGTGTCTTGAAATTGAAATTCCTTGAGTACACTAGACTTCTAGATTGACTTCTACAGTGGCGGGAGGGGATAATATTAAGTTGTACGGTGCAAGATTCTAGAAGGGATCTTAATTTCTCTCCTTACACTTTTTGCTCATTTTTAAGAACAATGAAGTGTTCTTGAATTATTCCTTACCAAAATTTGGGTGCATTGGACGTACACACAAGGGAATGACATCAAGATACTTTCTTTAGCAGAGCAAGAAATTTGTGCAAGTTATTTTATGTGGTAATTCATGAATAGTTCTTCAAGATTTAGATGCATTACATGTCACACTTGTACTTTAGTTGCAAGTTTAGATTTTTTTTTTTGGGGGGGGGGGTGGTTGTGAAATAGGATCCCTACTGAGATCAAATGACATCTAGTTAGTTCCAGCACCAAGTTTTACTGTTTGTGACTTGTAAGTTGTGGTCCATATGCTAGAATGCAAGATGATCGCATCTCCCATTGTAGGATGATTATGATTGAAGAAATTTGCAATAGAGAAATATGTAGAAATATTTTGTAGTTCAATATGTGTATTTTAGACTTTTCCAGTGAATGAGTTATTGGCTATTGATATCTATGTGCACGTGTTTATTATTTTCAATCCATTTTTGTTTGCCAAGCTCCACTTGCTTGGGGCAGGTAGCTTTTTATGCACTTGAGCAATGTGTGATTGACTTCTCTTAGTTTCTTGAATGCTAAACATTAAGGACATTGAAATTGGACTAATGTATTTTGTGGCATAAGAACATTGAAATTAGATTGTTAGTCATGGAATTATAGAAAAGAGTTTAATCTTGGCAAAGGGAGGTTGTTTATTGATATTTGGTGCAGAAAATTTTATAAAATATTCAGGATATAGGAGAAGTTCTACCGAAATTTTTGGGAAATTTATTTAAGATTGACTTTAACTCTTTTGGAATTTTGTTTTAGGATGGAGATTGGATGGCTCTATTCAGCATATTGGACCAATCAAAGAAAGTAGCAATTGGACGTCTACAGAGCATTGATCCATCTATGATTGTCAGAGGACATAAATTAGAATTCGGTTGGTTTGAGATAGTAGTGCAAATTGTAATAGAGCATGAGGAGCAATTGATTAGACCTTATGAGCCAATGAGCACAATTGGAGATGCAATTGGTGCATCTATTGCTTGGCCATCCAACTTGGTAATTTTTTCCGATGTTATTATGATTTTTGTTACTTGAGTTTTGGATTTACAACTATAGTTAAGAAACTTGTTACTTGATAAGTTAGTAGTATTTTGGTTTATTTGAGCTTTGTTTTGGATGCCGATGGTTCATTTTGAAGATATCATGTAAAATACTTTTGTTAAAAATTGAAATAGATGGATATTTTACTACATATTTTATACAGTTTCTTTGAATTGATTAGTCAAACACTTGCATTGGTCTATTTTTTTGTCTAAGATGTAATGGATGAAAAATTGTATTTAGTGGCTTTAAGTAGGTTATTGGATAAAAGATTTTGGCTGCAACAAAATTTTAAAGAAAAATTTGAAAACCTCTCATGACGTTTTGGAGCGCCTGTAGAAATCAATTTACATGACCCTCCAAAGCTCCTTAATAGACGAAAAAATGACACTACCTAGTGCCTATAAAATCTATTTTAAATGACAATTACAAGCGTCCTTATAGATGTCTATTAAGTCACTACAGAGTGTCACGATAGAGTCTATTAAGACACTTTCAAGTGCCTTTTAATCTCTGTAAAATGACAATTACAAGCGCCTTAATAGTCGTATATTAAGACACTGCATAGTGTCACGATAGAAGTTTATCAGGGCACTTACAAATGCCCTGTAATTATTTGTTGCGACATTTGAAAGTGCCTCAAACCCTTTCCAAACGGTGGGTTTGCATGACGCTTTATGTGAGCGCCTCAAAAGCCAAAGTGTCACGAAAAGTTATTTTATATGGCGTTTTTAAATGCCTCAAAATACCCTTATTGTTGTAGTGAAGTTGAGAGGAAAATGCTTTAACTTTCAAATTTCGACCAATTTGACTGAAGACCCTGGCGTATGAGTCCATCACAGTTGCATACGGCAAATGACATGACACTTGTGTGAATATTTGGTTAGAATTTGGACTAGAAACAGAATCTTGGAAGGTGAAACTTTGGTAGACTTGGTCCTCGGGTTTATTTATATATTGTGTAGTGAATTAAGAAGTCACGTACTCATGGTAATGTATGATGATATAAGAAAAATGCTAGTGAGTAATTTTATCAAATATCCTCAAAATCATGTGATTCTTAAATTTACCATATGACTTATAAGTGGACTGTAAATAAAATTTATCAAAGTATTTTCCCCATAAAAATGGTGTTATTTTGACATTTCAAGGTCTAATTTTGTGGGTTTTCGAAAATAAATCTCATTGACTAGAGTAGTTGAAGAGCCACTGTCATGCTCTTCGTTTTCATTATGCTCATATTCCTCCCTTCAGTCATTGGTTGATTTGTGTGGAGCTCTAAATATAAGTTTCCACGGATCTCAAATTTCTCCTAAATTTGTTGCGCGTTGTCATCTTCAGGTCTATTCAAGAATTAAATCCCCACATTGACAAGAGACTGGACTATTTTGGAGGGGTTTCTAATGACCCATTACTCACGCAAACTTTTGGATCTGTTGTCCACTCATTTTGCAATAACATGAAATAATGTTTACTATTCTGCGGTTATTGATTTTGAGGCATTTCAATTGGCAAAATAAGAATTTAATCACCACTTGAAAAGTTTATTCCCCACAATTTTTGAAAATAAAATCTCCAAAATCCACAATCTAGTAGTTTGTTTTCCTAGTTCATATAAATTTTACTATTTATAAATTTCGATTTTCACGGCCATGAAATATAATATTCTTGTACCTAAAAATTTTCATGTTTAGTTACCGTTTTTTGCAAGCTGTACAATCTTTACTTTTAGCCCAATTAAAATGCAAGTCTAACATTAAAGTCAACAGGAAAGTGACAACAAAAGAGGACTAGCTGTAGGATTTTTTTCTTAATTAAATTTCGATAATATAGGACAAAGTAGAAGCGTGGAATTCTTTTCATCTTTTGCTCTTGGGGCCTTCGTCCTGTGTCGTTAAGTCAAGTGACAATTCCTCAAGTCGAAACGTATATAAGGGGTTAAAGAACTTTGATTGAGATAATAATTGTCACGCCCCTAGCCCGCACGTGCCAGACGCAAGACAATCGCCGTATCCTCAAAGCCCGAGAATACAAGGCACCAATTATCATTCCATACACACCAGTTTAATATTTAATAAAAGAACTACATAAGTGCGGTACCTACTAGTAATAAGAAAATAACCCAACATCTATTTTTTTTCGGCCTACATGCCCGATCAAAATACAAAACGTAACTTAAAGATGTTTTACACATATTCATACTACATAACCTTAAATTTTAACACTAATGTCTACTACATAAAACATAAAGCAATCAGTAACAGTAATCTTCTGGATCCTCTACATATACCACATCATAGTCCTCAAAATCTGTAAAATGATAAGAGAGAATGGATTAAGCGACACGATGCTCAGTAGGTAGCATATACACCTCTGTTGGATCATGCAGCTATATGTAATTATACTACTTTTGTAACATTTGTCATACTATACCACATGCATAATCAATTCAGAATAATTGTAACATAAATTTAATACTCATAAAGTTATTTATCAAAGTAGAGTAACATCGAATCACATAACATAACATGAACATTTTCATAGCATATTTTGTCAATTAATAAAACATATCAATATGGCTCATAAACATACACATGTAATATTCGGCTTCTGAGTACTTAGCCTAGAGTTTAACCCCAATCTCGGAGGGCGGTAGGTCAAGCATTTTCCTTGATCTTCACTTAACCTACCCATACATGAGTCAATCGGCCGGGCATTATACCAACTACCATGACTATCCAAAACCAATCAAGCATTTTCCTTGATCTTCACTTGATTGTTATACATGACAGGACTATAGCCCCTACCGTCTATTTCATGACCGTTTAGAGCCTTTCATACTTAAAAATCATTTCACACATCACATGCATAATTCAATAAAATTAATTAAAAAATAACATTCATTTTTCTATCACTTAACACAATAAAACATTTGAAAGTAGGCATACATGATCCATCTTTTGCATATATCAAAATAAAACATTTAATAAAAAATACAGAGGGTAAACACCACCTACCTTGGACTGCTCGACTGGATACTTCTAACTCTTCTTACTCTTGGGTTGAACCTATAGTAGACACACACAATCATTCTAATTAGATTGCATTTTCAATTATTTTCTTTTCAACTAAATATCATATCCCTTTTCTAAAAATTATGCAACCTAAATCCCAAACCTATTTAACCAAAAGAAATTTCAAAATATCTACAATATAATTAAAATCTTAGGAACTCCTATTTGACTATTTAATCAACTTAAAAATTACACTAACCCATAATTAACGATTGAGTTAGAAAATTTATTTACTAAAAAGAAAACTTAAATTAACAACAAGAGCAAAACTCAACTAAACCACCTATAAAACTATTTTATTTTATTATTATTATTATTTTTATTATTATTATTTTTATTACATGATCCAAATTGACTATTGCAATTCATGTAGGTAGTTAGTAATCCTAAGTTATAGATTAATACCTATTATCAATTTCTAAAATTTAATAATGATGAATATAATAATTAATTAATGCTTCCCTGTATTAGATATTTTCGAATGTCAATGAACCAAAATTGACATTCTGGACATAACTTGTGTGCGTAAAGCATTAGTAGTTGACTTTAATCATTATTTTTCTTTTTTTTTTTTTTTATTACCCATCGATTTTCTACTGCTCACCAAAGTGAAACTCCAATTCTGGTCATTACCATTAGTCTGCACTAGAAACTAGATATTTAAGCTTAGACATGGCTTACGGTTTAATAACAAAAGCTTAAGAAGAATACTTGCATCCAATGTTTAATTTTGTTGTTCCTGTAGACTAAGACCTTTATGACTTCTGGAATCGAAATCCGTTTCCTTAACATCATCCAAGAAGTCTAGACTAGAAAAAAATTCGGTCCTCGTCTCCAATTTGGAAATCTTCTAGCCGAGGGCTTAATTCCTTTATCTTTATATATATATATATATATATATATATATATATATTACCTAAATTCGTTCCACACTTCATCAATATAACGACACTAATCATGAATCTTTTAGGCATAGCACTACGTCTAATTTAATTGGCAAAAATAAATAAATAAATAAATAAATAAATAAATAAATAATTATTATTAGTACTATTATTATTCTTTAAGCCATGAAATTCGAAAACATAAATTTTATTAATCATAATAATAATAATAATAATAGAACTCTTGTCTAGATATAACTAAGTTAATGTGTCATATAATAACTTTATAAAAATATATAGGACAGATTATGTTAGATTTTGATATTTTCAAGGTAAAAACTTTTAGCTTAATTAATCTATAATTTTATATAAAAATATTAGTGTTAGTTTTAAAAAAAATTCTAATTGCAAAGTACATGCAGCCAAAATCGTCCAAACCATCCAAGTTCTAATTACCAATTTGACAAAGTGTCACTCGCGTCTCCAATTCTTATGAATTGACGTTAGTTTAACAACTAATAAACAAGAATTCCAGGGAAGTAATTATATAAAAAAAATTGCTAATTAATCTGACTATAAAAAAAAATAAATTAACGGTAAAAACAAATAGTAGTAATAATAGTAATGGATTAAATACTTACTTGTTTTGGTCTTGAAAAAAATGTATTGTACTGGGATTCTAGTTAAGCCAATGGATGTATCCCTTCCTCACTAGAGTTTCTATTGTCTGATAACTAAGAAGAGAAAATAGAGAGAGAGAGAGAGAGAGAGAGAGAGAGAGAGAGAGAGAGAGAGAGAGAGAGAGAGAGAGAGAGAGTTGGAAGGAAATGAAATTACGTCTGATGCATTTACTAGGATAAGTAGTTTAGGAAGTTAACATTTTGACAACCACCTAACCACATTCAGAAGTTATCTCCCCAACTTTCTCTGCCACTACCTGAACACTTTCTCCCTCCATAACTTCCCCATTTTATTTTACTTATTAATTGTAAAATACTATTATTAATATATATATAAATATAGACACTTGCACATATACTAAATATGAGAAAAAAAATTTTCCGGATATTACAATAATGATGTTGAAGATTTCATTAGTGGCTGTGACAGGATATATGAGAAGCATATGGAAGGACATTTTGTATGCATTAAGACCGGACTGGGTCAGAGGAAGAATAAAATTAGTCCACGTTAGAAAAACTTTTCAACTATCTGGTGCCATTGAAACTTCTTTTCTTTGGTGAATCTTAGTGACATCAAAACTTGTGATAATCCTTATTGTTTCAATGTTCAACACATGCAACACATTACTTTCAAACTAAGTCAAGTAAACATGTATTAAACTGTTTAATTAAATTATTCACATACTTTTTCTTTGATTCATACACTCATATTTTATCTTTTAAACTAAAAAGTCGTCATTATTTGGACCTGAAGTATTATAACTATGTGCATATTTAGTCTAAACGAAGTGAAAAAAAAAATGAAATGTATGAATTGTTTCCTTTTCTTCAGACCCAAATGAAGATATCTCTGGATACCGTTTTCAAGGGTTGGGAGGAAAAATACATTTTGGTATTTGCTGTTCGTGGCCGAGGTCTAGAGACGACCTCTTGGCCCTTTTACGAATAGAGAAGTCTCAAAACATTTTGGAAAATTCACTAAACTGAGTTCTTGTATTACATGCAATACCAGCTTAGTTAATGCAAAAAAAGAGAGAGATAGAACAACATTTATAGATTTCGGATTCTCTAAATGAGTTTCTCCGATTGGATGATTATTTAAGAGGGCTTTTTTAAAATTATCGTAAGGATATGATTTTATGAAATATAATTTCATGGAAAGACATATATTTACTATGTTTGGATACTTGGAATGTAGTTTATTTTCTCACAAAATTTCTAAAAATATCGCTACAAGCATAACGTGAAAAAAGCATCTATTTAATAATTTTACATTCTAACACAAGCTTAATTTAAGATATAAATTAATAAACAATTGATTTTTATTTTTTTCCTTTCTCTACCTAGGAAGTAAATAGCCAATACCATTTATCCGTTCTTTACATTTCTTTGAGACCTGAAGGAGCATGAGTTAATTAGGTAAGTAATCCTTCATTCGTCCTTCCAATTTAAGGATAGTTAGAACTACTGGCATATGGACAATTTTATGCTATCAGTTTATTTAAAAAAAAATGCAACTGGTGACAAACATTGCAGGATTTGGCAAGAGTTTGGTATCCACTTCATTTTCTTGATGACAAGCTAAATGGTACGTCCAACACTTCGAATTTTCAATGGAATCAAATAAAGCTGGAAATAGGAAAGATTTCTGAGCCTTACCAACCTCTATGAGGTTCATTAGGGATTGGGATTTTTCTTTGTTTTTAAATTTTGTTTTGAAAAATTACGGCTCCTTTTTAGTTTACTGTAGAATCTATTAGTGGATTAACATTTCTAGAATCAAGGTGCACTCGTTAAGAAATTTTAACTTCATAAACATTTAGTTATCTTTACCAACATTATGCTTTTTTAAATATTGTACCTCCCCTTAATGATTAGTGGGCTTAAACTGTGTTTTTGTGTGTGACTCAATGTTGGTTGATTTTAGGACAACACACAACAATAAATATAAGATGAGATAGAATTGTGTGAAAAAAAAAAAGGCTCGACCAAAAGCTAAAGTTACAAGGAATCACGTTCAGTTTACACTAGATATTGACAATGACATTATAAGCCAGCTTTATGAGCCATTGAGAAACAAATAGCACACATGAATCAAAACAGGTTTTGCTCCCTACCTTCCCTTGTTCACACTCCATCGGGAGACCTGGACACTAGAGGTAAAATTTTCTCATGAATAGTCTTACGTAAATATCAATATTCCACAAAACATAAGTTTACTAAACAACAAATGGCAAGACATCACAAAATGATGCACTGTTTACGCATTTCACTAAACTAGAAAACTTGAAAGGAAACAAATAAGAAGGATGATACTTTATATAATTGATGCTTACTGAATTGTTGATTGTAGTGACCTTCCCAGGCTCGTATGTGGATCCATTTCCTCGGACTTTTTCGTAGTTTGTTCGTCTCTTCAACAATGTTTATGAACCATTTTGGTTTTTTGACTGAGAACACGAGACATCCCATGGCTAGTTATAGCAATAATCCAAAATCATAACCTGGAAAAAACAGCGTTGCAGGTAAATCCATCGAAAATGTTCGAATCATAATCTTGTTCATAACCCAAAGGCGTGGAAAGTGGTGATGCGCTAGTATCACTACAATCTTTAGTTAATGGTGTTCCACTATAATTGTAAACGATGTTTATATTGTGCTTTGGTCAGATTGCTTTTAGAATACTGAATTGTGTTTCAAATTGTCAAGCAACAGATACGACTATGTCAGTTGCATCCGCTTCACGCATTTGAAATTTAGAAAAAATTATTTCCAAACCGATAAAAGTAATAATTTTGGCTCATTGACAATGATTGCAAAAACCTATGCTTTATTCTTATCCCCTAATCTCCCAACAAAGGGGTTCAAATAAATCATATAACAACATATTTTTAGTTCCATTGTAAATTTAGTTCAACATAAATTAAAATAATTTTGATTTCTGTAATGAAATTTTTGGTTTTTTATCTTTGTATTTGATTTCACAAGCTATCTCTGTGTATTGAAATGCGTTCAAGCTGATTTTTAGAAATAATTTAATTAAGGGAAATAGTTATTTGAACTATTGGAATAGCTTGCCATGATTAATCCCTTGCTTCAAAATTTTTCCTTTGATGCAACTCTTCAAAAATGGACACTGATAAAAACGACTCGTGCCTACATGTGTTCTGTCAGTTTTTCGTGTGATCATCGAATACACCTTAAATAATTCTTTCCTTTACTAGGATTTTCTAAACAAGCATCATAAACTAATATTTTGACAAATCCGTGAGAAATTAATTCTAGGTCAAATAATAGTTACCTTTTTTGCTATATTACTGTCTCAATTGGTTTTTTCCTAGATATTTTTTTCCATGCACAGATATTTATGAAAATAGAAGGTGAAATTATTTACTAGCAACTAAACAAGGCCGAATGAAATTATTTTATTAATATTGTCATTGGCACCAAATATAACCGCAATTAAAAAATGTAATGGGTGATTAAATGTGTCAAAAAATGTTTTAAAATGTACGATTTCATTAATTTCAATTCGTTATCTGACTGAAATTATAGGACAAAGGTACATAACTTCAACAAACAAATAGAAACCACAATCGCAATACAATTGATATTAATTTGACAACCATATAAAAAGCAATCACTTAGAACCGTAACAAACAAATACAAAGTTCTACATCAAACGAAAAGGAACTTGATTTTGCTGCCGAGCTGCCAATATTCCCACTCCATCAGGAGACCTGGGCATCAAAGGTCAAATTTTCTCATAATTAAGCCTTGCGTAAGTATCAATGTCCTAGGAAATATTCATTGCTTTTAAAATAGTAATTGCCATGCGACTATTGTAACAAGGAAGAAATAAGAACAATAGCTGAAGAAAGTTAATAGACAATGGCTGAAGAAGCATACGCTTGCATTGGTTGCCGAATTGTTGATTGCAGTCTAATTTTGCATATGGATCCATTTCCTCCTACTTTTCCGTAGTTTGCACGTCTCTTCAACAATCTGAACGAACCGTCTTGGCTTTCCAGTCATGAACATGAAACATCCCATGGCAAATCCAAGCACCAATCCAAAACAATATCCGAGAACAACAGATTTCCAAGTGAATACATTAAAGAAACCTGAATCATATTCTTCTCGTGTTGACGGGGACGGTGGTGTTGCATCACTATCTCCACAATCTTTAGTTAACGGAAATCCACATAATGCCAAGTTCCCAAGGTATGAATTATTCTCAAATGTATCAAAATGCCTACCTTGAGGAATAGGTCCAACTAGATGATTTTCTGAAAGGTTTAAGAATCCAAGAAACGTCAGATTCAGTAGCTCCACTGGAATGGTTCCCTCGAGTTGATTGCAAGAGAGGTCTAGAGATTCAAGCATATTCAAATTCCCAAATGAACGAGGAATATAGCCACTGAGGTTGTTGTGAGCCAGATTTAGTATTTGAAGAGAATGAAGGTTTCCAATTAACTTTGGTATTTCTCCTTCAAATCTGTTGCTTGAGAAATCCAAGGCCTACACGAGATGTCAAGACTCTTTCAAAGTTGTACTCCAACCCTTTCATAACCAAACTCACAGAATGGATGTAATAAGAATGTCATATAGCCACTTGCATTCATATATTGGAGTTTTGTTTGGACATCCTTTGGAATTCTCATAGCTTTGAAGTTCTTAATAAGTTCGGTAGGTAGAACACCAGTGAGCTCATTGTAAGAAATATCGATGATTCTCAGCTGAGGGAAAGGACTTGTAGTTTTGCAATTGCCAATTGATCCATGAATTTGATTGCCCTTCAATATCAGAATCTGTAGCTCAGTTAAAGTCTCCAACCACATTGGAAACTTACCATTTATCTTGTTGTTCCCTAAATCAAGGAGTTGCAGCATTTTGCAATTAGTCAAAGCTTGTGGCAACGAACCTTCCAATTGATTGTCGTTCAAAATGAGATATTCTAGCAGATTGTCATTTGCAAATATTGCTGGAATGGTGCCAAAAAACCCATTCTTTCCAAAATCTAGAACATTGAGTTGGCTGCTTGAGTTTCCCAAGCACTCGGGGATTGTGGAAATCAAATTATTATAAGACAAATCGAGAAGCCGAAGTAGGCTTGCATTACAGATAGAAGAAGGTAGTTGTCCCTGAAGCAAGTTCGAACTCATGTCTAGATACTCTAGATAAAATAGAATTTTGGATGGTAATTGGTCTATGGTTCCAGTTAGAAAGTTGTGAGAAACATTCAAGTATTCCAAATGGTCCCAAGTCTTGGACATGAACAAGCTCTGAATTTGGCCATGAATTTTGTTATTTGAGAGATCTAGGAATTCGAATCCGTCTGGTTTTCTTAGAAAATCTGGAAATTCCTTTATCTCACAAGAAGACAGTCCCAAGAATGTAATATAGGTTAAATTGGAATTGTTGGTGGTGTTCAATGGTGATCTACTGGTAGGAGGATTGGTTTGAAACATATTAACATCAATGCCACTGAAATTGTTTGATGAAAGTAGAAGGCTAAATAAGTGTGGAAGAGTAAAAATTGAGCAAGGAATTGAACCGCTTAGTTGATTATTGCTCAAATCAATCATCTGCAATGACCTGCTTTTGAAATCTCTGAGTTGCCCTTTGAGTAGATTTTCAGAGAGATATAAATAGGAAAGATATGTGAGATTGAGAACTGATACTGGAAATTGACCCACCAAAGAACTTTCTCTAAGATCCAAATCAGTCAGCTTCGTAAAATTACCCAAAAAATGAAGTTGTCCAAAATCAAGGTGGCCAAGTTGTCCCAGGTAGAAAGACTGGATTGAGTGAAGATTTGAAATTGAGATCGGAACATGACCATTGAAATCATTATGACCCAGTTTCAAGTCTACAAGCTGCGTAAGGTTGCCAATTGATTCAGGAATGGCACCAGAGAATTGACAATTTTCCAACGCCAGAGAATTTAATGACTTTAAGCAACCAATTGAATCAGGCAGCACCCCTGAGAAATTTGTCTCGCTTAGCCGCAACCGCTTCAGAGGACTTAGAATACTGCAGTTAAATTTTGGTAAACTACCAGAAAGATAATCATTTTCTCCTAACAAGAGTACTTGCATACTGGGGAGATGAAAAACATGACTTGGTAAATTGCCATATAATCCAGTATTTCCAATGTCTAAAAATCTCAACAATGAAGACAAATTCATCGTTACGCCAAATGAGCTTGAGATGTTCACGTAATGAAGTGAAAGCTCTCTTAACTGGGTTATGTTTTGCAGCAACTTATGAAAAGTTAAAGGCTCAAGTCTTACAGGCAAACAAGACCCATAGAACATCCATAATTCCTGAGAGAGATCCAGTGAAATCAGGTTGGATAGGTGTGATATTTCTGCTGCAATTTCACCTTGAAAATTTGAACTTGAGAGGTTGAGATGTGTCAAACTTCTCAATGTTCCAAATTCATGTGAAATCCGCGAACCAGTTAAATCTGTTAAAAGCAAGGTTGAGCCGTTGGAGGTGGGAAAGACTGAAGAGGCTACTAGTTAGGAGGGATGACTCCTGAAGTTGGCTGCAACTGAGGTCTAGGCCAACTATGCGACCAGTAAGCTGGTGACATGTGACACCATCCCAACCGCAGCAATCTTCACTAGCGTTCCAAGATATCATTTTTGGATTTGAATGTTGACCAGGAGTAATTGCAAGTCTAGATGGAATAGGTTGATGCATTTATATTAAACAATCCCTTAAATTGAAGCAGTGCAAGAGCATCATGATAATGGCATGACGGTTTTCTGAGGAAAAGGAAGGGGAGGACTTCATAAGGTTGCAGCAAAAGGAAGAATAGTAGTGTAATATGTAACAATATTGGTCTCGTCATCTTTGCTTGAAAATTTTTTTAATTGTGAAAAACGTAATAGTCCTGTATAATACTACCTCATTTTCGTTATGTGAACCACTGGACTGGGTTTTGTCCTGGTCCAGTATTGACTATTGCAAGTCTGTAAGTAATGGGATCGTTTTCTGTAAAGTTGTGGTCATTTTCAGTGGTCAGTCACAAGACTAAAACTATTAGAAGGTGTTATTAGGGTAGATATTTATTCCAAGATGACCCTCATTCATAAATGATAATTAATTGGCACGATTAAGTAATAGAGAAGACAAAAAGGGCAAGAGTGAATAACGAACCAAACCATTCAATACTCGAAATGATTCAGCACGGTAATTGTTAACTAAGTAATCAAGATCTAACTAATACATTTTTAAGTTAAATTGTTAAATTCAACTTGATTTGTACTCAATTAAGAAAAAAATTTGAAATCTACGTATAAATGACTCAAGCTACTTGAGATTAGCTCGAATTTAATTTCATGAAAAAATTAGTCCTCCAGTATTTCTCGAAATTAAATCTCCAAGTTATTGTGTGAATATAATTAACTATAAGTTGGCTCATATTTTAACATATATATGTTCCAGCATAATGATAATGATACGTAGGAAAGGTGACATTCCCACACTATTCAAAAGAAATTTTTTTGTCAATAAATAGTGTAAGTTTTCATGGACCTCTCTGTTTGCAGAAGTTGCTTAGAAGTTGAGAGGAAAATGCTTTCACTTTCAAGTTGCAACCAATTTGACTGAGGACCTGGTGTATTAAAATCATAATTGCACGGCAAAAGACATGAATACTGGTGTCAACATTTTAGTCCATAATTTAGACCAGAAGCAAAAACTTGGAAGGCAAAAACTTTGGTAGACTTGGTCTGTGCGTTCATTTATACATTATACACTGAATAAAGAAGTCACATAAATATAGCAATATATGATAATATGAGAAAGGGATCATGAGTGATTTCATCAAGCATTACTAAACACATTCGAGTAATATTTGTTTCTTAAGTTAAATTGTTGAACTTTATTACTTGAATTGGACTCTATGAACAAAAAATTTGGATTACACACAAAAATAACTCAAGCTACTTGAGATTGATTTGAATTTAATTTCTTGAAAAAATAATTAATTCGATTACACAATACTCAAGTCAAATTTAAATAAAATATTAAAGTCGTTCAAAAAAAATTGTGACAAAGGGATTCTATAATTGGTGATCCCAAAAAATCTCATTTGGCTAAATAGGAACTTAATTATTAGTTGAAGACACAATTACTCTCCACTATTTATCAAAATTAAATCTCTAAGTTATTGTGTGAATATAATCGGTTGCACATTAGCTTATATTTTACCATATACATATAGATATCTCCCAGCATATTGACAATGATATGTAGAAACGGTGACATTCACATACTATAATCGGTTGGACATTAGTTTTCACGGGCCTCTCTATTTTGAAAAAGTTGCTTAGAAGTTGAGAGGAAAATGGATTCAATTTCAAGTTTCAGCCAATTTGACTGAAGACTCTGGTGTATTAGCCCATCACAGTTGCACAAGGCAAATGACACGACACTTGTGTGAGTATTAGGTCTAGAATTTAGACTAGAAACAGAATCTTGGAATGTGAAACTTTGGTAGACTTGATCTATGGGTTTACTTGTACAACATGCAGTAAATTAAGAAGTCACATAATCATTACATTGTATGATGATATAAGAAAAGTACTAGTGGACCCGTAAATAAAATTTACCAAACGATATATAAGTGGACTCGTAAATAAAATTTATCTATTTATTTTCCCGATAAAAATGGTGGTGTTTGGACATTCCAAGGTCTAACATTTGTGTTTTGTGGGTTTTCAAAAATAAATCACATTGGCTAAAAAAGACACTTATTTTAAAATTTTAATTTGAAGACATGTAAACTTTTATAAGATCTGAAGATCTTACACTCAAAATTTATTAAAATTCTTCCTTTGTAGTCTCTAGTATCGACAATAGGCTAGAATATGAAAATGTGTTCGATTCATATGCCAAACGTGTTAGTTGCTGTCTGATTGCATGAGAAATATATGATTATCAAAAATTAAATGTTGATGTCTAAAACAGCCAATTTTTTGGATATTATTCGGATAATATTCATCTCAAACGTTTTTTAACTATATTTTAAATTTTCAACTATATTTGCTGAGGGGTTAATTTGCTGAATTGGTACCACCCTATTCATTTAGGTGTGTCACTGTGCAGTTTTAGGTACATAGCCTAAACTAAAAGTTAAAAGTACAAAATGAGAATTGCTTCAAACATTTGGTGTACAAGAGTAACATTACTTTTTTCTAAATAGAATTTTGAATAGCTGCTACTTACTCATAATTATGGATTTAATGCTTAATTGGAGACCGTAAACTGCGATTACTCGTGATATACAGTTAATTATTCTAAAAAAATATTGGTATAACTGATTAGTGGAATAATATATAAAATAGGATGTACTTGGGACCGTGACATTGAAATTTTTATTGTCAATGTTGAATTACTTGTATGCTTTTTCCTTTTTAAGTTCTAGCATATTATTATATGTGCACTTATCAGTACTTATAATATTGACATTTTCTGAACATAAGTAAATCGATATGTTTTGCTTCCTTCTTAAAGAATTATACACGTATTGGAAATACCTTTTGCCTAAAATATCTGAAGGGAAAAAACCTCATGCATGAAATTAGGGGGTAGCAAATGTTAATACTACTTGACAAAAGAAAATCTAATATAGCATCCACAAAAAAAAAAAAAAAAATTCAGGCTTTAGCATTAATAAACAAATAACAAGAAAATCGGTCATTGGGTAGCATACGTGTAGTTTCTTGATGACAATCAATATATACGCTCAACATAAGCATACATTAAATTTTCAGGGTATATGATTCTTAGTCATGTGCATTTCTTTGTCTAACCAAATTAATTTTTTAATTAATCTTGTTACTGGCTACACTTAATTCTTTATTTCATTATGTTCATATTCCTCACTGCAGTCATTGAATTAAACTTCAAGTCTATCATTAAAGTCAGCAGGAAAGTAAAAATAAAAGAAGATTAGCTGGATTTCTTTTCAACTTTTGCTCTTGGGCCCTATGTCCTGTGTCATTATGCGTAAGTAGGAAAACGTGTATGAGGGGTTTAAAGAACTTCGATTGAGAAAATAATAAAGTTGGAAGACTTTGAATCGCTGCTACGAGTGTACCCTTCGTAAGTGAATTAATCCTCAAGTACGACAACGTATATAAGGTGTTTAAGAATTTCGATTGAGAATATAATGAAGTTGGAAGACTTTGATTCGTGTCTTTAAAGTCATCATTATTTAAGTGAACGATTCACACACTTTTTATTTGATTCAGACACTTTAAATTTTATCTTTTAAATTGAAAATTCATCATTTTTTTGGAATTGAAGTATCATAAATCATGCATATATTTTAACCTAAACAAAGTGAATAAATAAAAAAAAGTGTATAAATTGTTTTCCTCTTCTTCATCCCAAAAAGATATCTCTGGATACCGTTTCCGGAAAACAAATAACAGTGTATAATACATGCCTTGCACGTTTGGCTAGTGTTTTATAAGACATAAATAACTAAACTTATTATTTAATGAAATTGTTGAGTTTTCAATTTGATTAATAATGAAAATGGATGCTCATTTTTTAATTGAGTGTTTCATTTATAAAACATATTTCAATATTTTTTGATGCTCTTTTTCAGTATTTGCAAATGCATCTTTGATTTTTTTTTTAAAAAAAATATTTCGAACCAAGATGTTATCAAAATCCACTTTTTTCAAAAAATGAAAAAAGAAGACACTTGATAGAAAGACCCTATTAAGGCACTAAAAATTTATAGTAGCGTTTAAAATAATCTTTTTAAAAAATGACAATTTGAAGATAGAATCTAAAGCCACAATGTTATTAACGGATAGAATAATCGGACATTGAGCATGAAATTTAATACAATCTAATTGTAAAAAATAATTTAAGTAGTTTAATAGATGGACACCGCTTTTTAGCCGAGTAATGTGAAACTTTCAGGCCATTTTAACTTTGAAAGCTCAAGCATACCTTTTTTTTGGATACTTTGCACCTTAGCGTTAACAATTCATCCTAGGTTACTATTCTTTCACTTATTAATAAGGACAGTATACGAATAATAAATGACTGTGTATCGTGTTATTTTTCCTTTTCAATGCTGAAAGGCATATTTATCTTATGTATTTCAATGATAAGAGTGAACATATAGTTTTGTTATCTACTTTCATGAACAATAAAAACAATTGTTGTTATTTGGAATATTTTGATAAGTTTAAGATACATAGGCACCTAAATTAGAAGTTAAAAAGCACAAAATGAAAATTGCTTCAAACATTTGGGGTACAAAAGTGAAATTATTTTTTCTAAATAAAATTTTGAATAGAGTCTAATTAGTAATAAATATGGATTTAAAGCTTAATTGGAGACAGTAAATTAGGATTACTGTCTGATCAATCAATGGGTACATAATATACATGTAGTTTATTGATGACAATTGATACATACAATTAATCAAGATAGGCATTACCTTAAATTTTTGGGATATATCATTCTTAGTCGTGTGCATTTCTCTGTCTAACCAAATTAATTTTTTATTGATCTAGTTGTTAGCTACATCTATTTAGAGTAGTTGAAGAGCCACTGTCATACTGTTCAATTTTATTCCACCGATCTCAAATTTCTCCTAAATTTGTTGCGCGTTGTCATCTTCAGGTCTATTCAACAATTAAATCCCCATGTTGACTACGGACTGGACTATGTTGGAGGGGTTTCTAATGACCCAATACTCACGCAAACTTTTAGCGGAGCTGTTATCCACTCATTTTGCAATAACATGAAATAATGCTTACTATTCTGCGGTTATTGATTTGAGGTATTTCATTGGAAAAATAGGAACTTAATCACCACTTGAAAAGTTTATTCCCCAAAATTTTTCAAAATAAAATCTCCAAAATCCACAATCTAGTAGTTGTTTTTCTGGTTCATATAAATTTTATTTTATAAATTTCAATCTTCCCGGCAATGAAATATAATATTTTTGTGTTACCATTTTTCGCTAGCTGTACAATCTTTACTTTTCAGCGAAGAGCAATGAAAGGTCACATAATGGAAATATTCATGCTACGTACAGACCAAGTTTTCTCATATTTTTCGATCTTTTCTTCTAAACCAGTGCAAGTCTACCATTAAAGTCAACAAGAAAGTGACAATAAAAGAATATTAGCAGCAGTAGGATCTTTTTCTTAATTAAATTTCAATAATATAGGACAAAGTAGAAACGTGGAGTTCTTTTCATCTTTTGCCCTTGGGGCCTCTGTCCTGTGTCATACTGTTAAGCGCAAGCGATAATTCCTCAAGTAGAAATCGTATGTATGGGGTTAGAGAAATTTGATCGAGAAAATAATGAAGTTGGAAGATTTGATTAGTGACTGTGACTGGATACATGAGGAGCATTTAAAGGACGTTTTGTAAGCATTAAGACCGGACTGGGTCAGAGGAAGAATAAAATTAGTCTACATTAAAAAACTTTTCAAGTATTTGGTGCCATCTAAACTTCTTTGTTTCTTTGGGGTGAAAAAGGATAGGCTTTTCCAACTTGTACATTCCTTCTCATGTTGAGTACAGAGATTTTAAGTTGGAAAGGCTTTTCCCACCTAAATGACCATTTCTTGCTTTTTTTTCACGAATTTTATTTCTCAACAAAATCTAAAGAAAGTCCTTTTGAACTTCATATTCGAAAGACCAAAAAAATATGAATCAATTTTATCCCCATACATGTTTTTTTTTGCTAATTTTTTAACCCATAACACATTCATTAGTTGTTTAGTTTTAAAATTAAAAAATAGTAATTTTTTAATAAATTTAATTAATAATTTTTTTGATTTTTAAATCACAATCAGTTTAATATGTGCTTAGAATTTTTTTTTGGCTACAAAATGGTTAAAATACTATTTTTAAATTTTTATACAAATGTTAAAAAATAAAACTCCCAATAAATTAAATTAACATATGAATGTTTAATTTCATTATTAATTTTTTAAATTCTTAATTATAATGATGATCGTTATAAAAATTTTAAAACTATTTAAAGTGTATAACTAATTCAAATGTTTAATTTCATTATTAATTTTTTCACATTCTTAATTATAATGCTAATAGTTATAAAAATTTAAAAATAATTAAAGTGTATAACTAATTTAATTTTAACAATAATATTAATAATTTTAAAATTAATTGTAGGCATAGAATCAGAAACAAATATAAAAATATATATATATTTTAGTACAAAGAATTAAGGGTAATTAACTCAAATTAATATACCATTTATTTCATTTTGATACCTAAATATGATTATACTAAACATTAGAAAGAAAATAGGCATTCCATTTTGACTCGGTTACCAAATGTAAGAATATAAAGGCATTTAGGGTGAAAATGATTTTCCATTCTGCCCTATTTCTACGTACTAAACGTGGGGCTATAGTTTTAATGGTCAACACATGTAAGACAATGCTTTCATACTAAGTCAAGTCTAGATGTATTAAATTATTTAATTAAATGATACACACACATTTTCTTTGATTCATACACTCATATTTTATCTTTCAAACTGAAGAGTCATCATTATTTGGACATAAAGTATTATAATTATGTGCATATTTTAGTCTAAACAAAGTGAATAAATAAAAAAATAAAGTGTATAAATTGTTTCTTTTTCTTCATACCCAATGAAAATATCTCTGATACCGTTTTCAAGGGTTGGGGAAATTACATTTTGTTATTTGCAGTTCGTGGTCGAGGTCCAGAGACGACCTATTGTCCTTTTTACCAACAGAGAAGTCTCAAAACATTTTGGAAAATTCACTGAACCGAGTTCTTGTATTACATGCAATTCCAGCTTAGTTAATACAAAAAAGAGAGAGATAGAACAACATTCACAGATTTCGGATTCACTAAATGAGTTTTTGTATTCCCTGCGATTGGATGCTTATTTAAGACCTTTTTTTTTGAACAAAAATTATTATAAGGATATGATTTTTTGGAATGTAATTTCATGGAAAAACATGTTTTTACTATATTTGGATACTCATAAAAATCTTGATATTAAAGTTGTATATATTCTTATTTCGATATTTGTTTTAGAAAAACTTTGAATAATGTAACATGGAATGTAGTGTATTTTCTCACAAGATTTCTATAAATACCGCTACAAGCATAATGTGAAAAAAAGCATCTATTCAATAATTTTACTTGCTAACACAAGCTTAATTTAAGATATAAATTAATAAACAATGTATTTTTTATTTTATTTCTTTTATCTGCCTAGTATTTTAAGTTTACTTAATAAAGCAAGTTACAAGTAATAGCCAATACCATCCTATCCATTCTTTATATTTCTTTGAGACATAGAGGTGCAGAAGTTAATTACGTAAGTAATCCTTCATTCTTCCGTCCAATTAAAGAACAGTTAGAAAAGTGATCATGAATGACATCGTCAAACATCACCAAGATCACGTGATTCTTCAATTTACTAAATGGTTTATAAATGAAGCCTGTGAATAAAATTTACCTAAGTATTTTACCTATAAAAATATTTGGTGTTTGGACATTTCAAGGCTAAAGATTTTATTTTTGTTGATTTGAAAAATAAACCTCATTGGCTAAAATAGGCGCTTAATTTCTAATTTTAATTTGAAGACACAAACTTTTCTAAGACCTGAAGATCACTTGTCCATTAGACTCGAAATCTATTAAAATTTTCCTTTGTATTCCTCTAATATCGATAATAGGCTAGAGTTTAAAAATGTTTCAGATTCAAATTCCAAACATGTTAATTGCAGCCCAATTATACGAGAAATGTGGTTATTAAGAATTAAATATTGATGTCATAAAAAAACAATTTTTTGATAATATTTGCTATGCACGCTTTTAACTATATTTTTATTTTTCAACTATATCGGTGAGGGGTTGATTTGCTCAGTTGGTGCCTAGGGGTTTATTTAATACATTTGGATTGCAGTCGTGTGGCGAATGAAGCCTCACTTTTGGTAGAAAATTCCTCCAGAAAAGAAAAAGTTGAATACACAACGAAATACGTGTACTATAAATTAACTTGTTAAGCTTAAAAGTTAAATGTATCTATAATTGACGAATTTTCTACATGCTAAAATTGTTGTAATAAAAAAATTGATGAATCTCGTATAACTTACAATCATTGTTGCTTGTGCTACTGCTAATTGCTAAATAGTTTAAGCAGATTCTACTGTCATATTGCAGTTTATAATGATGATGGAAAAATGTTCACTAATAATGTCCAAGTGATTGAAAAATAAGCTGCCATACCAGAAGGGGTTGGACAAATTTTTCAATAATCTTTATCTATGCTCTCTTTAACAGTATGATAAGGCTTAGTTGCTTCAGAGTCTTTGCACTATGTAGTGTTAATTTTCGAATATTCCTAAAATACTCTCTTGTGCTATAATCAGATCACTCTATTCTAAATCGTGGTGGAATTTCAAACCCCTTTACCTTCCCTTGTAAAGTTCGTTGAATTTAAAGTCTACTGGTAATAAAATAAAATAATTTCCCATACAAAACCATTTAATTACCTTTGCATTCAATCCTCAAATATTCTCCATGTCAATTTCTTACTAAAACTAATAACAAAATTTCTTCAGCTTCATTTCTGTTACCAGCAAATAGTTCAAAAGATACCCATAATGGTGGAGGAAAAGAAGAAGAGAAAAATGTTAGAATAGCCTCTTAATTCAAACTATATGGTGATATATGATAAGCTTAAGTAAAGCTTTGTTGTGCCTCTTAATTTTTATACTGTAGTACTTAAATGGGTAAAACTAATAAGTTCGAGATACTCATTGGAGGGTATATCATTGGGTTGATTGGAGTCCGGAGATGGTCTAGATTTTACACGCGGAGTAGGTTCTTCCATAAGCTTGGATAGCCTGTTTGGATGAACTTGATTGACTTTTTCTGGTTGGATATCGACCTGAACGAATGAAAGAAATGCCATATTGATGCACAAAAACTATTATAATACTAAGTACTGTCCTAATATTACATTATCTGACCTATTTCAGAAAACATTCAATGGCATGAAGGCCTCATGGTTACATGGCAATGTTCTCCTGCTTTATTAGCATATCTTTCTTTTTTTGTGTTTACCTATTAGAGAGAAATTTCCGAATCTGGATGTATATGTGTGTTAATTGGCCTTCATGATGCTACACTCAGCAACTGATTTGACCATGTGACATAAATCACAGGCACCCTGACCGAAGCTTAATAAAACATCCATGTTATTTTTCGGATACTGGTGTAACTGTGTACACTAGAAAGATGCACATAATTGATAAGGAGCGGAAGCAGTACAATGAAAGATGAAGTCAGTCAAAGAAGAACGTAATGCTGCCAGTAAAAATTTGGCAACACAATTTTGATCACTAGTTTTACAATTTTAGTCTACAACTGTTGGTCCTAGACCAAAAATTTTTCAAATAATCATATTAGTATCTCAAGATAAGATTAATTCAAAAATGAATAAAAGTGACCTTAACTCCTTATTACATAAAAAATGTGAAAAAATTAGTACCATTCAATGTTGATGATCATCAACCTGACATTCTTTTTAAGATGATTTGTGCACCTACGGATTTTAACTCTGATACAAAATGTTAAGCGTGTTGCTTTTAGGATATAACAGCCTAACTCATGATTGTTGCATATCTTTCATCTGCACAATCTAGATAAATAGAAGCTTCTCTACATGCTCTACTTTTATCCAAAACTATAGTTTTAAAAAGTAAAGAAAGAAATCGTTGTTTTTAAAGACTTTTTGAACTATTCAAAATCCTTGTATTTGTAGGCTGAAAATAGAGGGCAATTTGAAAAATTAATATAGTATTAGATCTCATAATAAGTAAATTTCAATTAACAAATTAATTATTAATTCTCCATAATAGTCAAATTATTTGTATAAGGGTCAATTTTGTTATTAATATTCCATAACATGGTCAAATATGACCGTTAAAAGTAGTTATAAAAAATCACCATTTATGTAAGTGAAGTGTAACAAAAAAACCATTAAATAATTCTATATTTATTATTTTATTAAAATACTCCAACAAGGCCCCCACTTATTTTAATAAAATATACAAAGAGAATAAATATTATTTTTGGACAAAGTGAAAACATCATGTATAGTGAAAGTGACATTGACTTGAAACCTTCATTTAATGTTTTATAATCTCGATACTAAGTCCGTGAAACTAACACTGATTTAGGGAATGTGGGATTATATCACACACATAACATTCAAGTTGTTATATAAGCCTTTTAAGCCAACTACCCACGATCTTGTGCTTTTTCAAGTCTAATAAATGCTCTAGAGAGTAATTTAGATTCTCATAAGCAACAATCACTCTACATTCATATAGGTGAGTCTATCAAGAATGCTCCAATGATGGAAAATTCTTAAATGGATTCGGTCCATAGCTTCACATGTGGACTTTGTGATCCAAGTATCCTTACGTCACTTTTTTATGTCAAAATAGCATTATTATACTTATGTGACTCTCTTTTAGATCACAAGATTCATAGGTTAGGTCATGGAACTCAGGTCTATCTAAGTATCTTCCCTCCAATGACTAAGACAGTCCTAACCAAAAAAGGATTCATTAAGTGATTTTATGAAATCCTAACCTCCACTAATCGTTGTAGGAACACATATGCACTTACACTAGGAATAGACATATTTATTTAGTACCATGTACATGCTTTCGCCTGAAACACGCTATGATTTTTTTGCCTCTTACCTTGTCATTGGAATATCCTATTCGCTAGGTAATTGTATCTCATAAATGGCTCCAATTAAATAATTTTTAGTATAAGTCTCATGCCCCTTGATGTATCTCATATCTTTTCTTTGAGTTCAAGTTTATATGTTATCACAATTACAACAAAGATATGAGTTTTGACATTTAAATCAACATATTTTTTATTGATTATTAAAAAAAAAATACAATCACATTGTATCATTATTTGGTGAAAAGACCTCTTGTGTAATTGTGATTCACCATTTAATAAATAATCATTCTTTAATGAGAAATCTCTCAGATAATTGCCATATTATATATTGGTAAATATATTTTCACAAGTGAAGCCATATTTTTCTTTTTCCTCATATTTGTCATCCCTAATAGCTAGTAGTTTTGCTATTAAGGAATCATCCACATAGATGACCAATGGTCTAGTTTACTACTAGGAACTACTTATAAACCAACTAGGAACCATTTTTATACTTCTCTATATATTTTCTTTTTCAAGAAAATATAAATTGAACTCAAGTGCTTTCACAATTTTTAACTTCTGAACTCCAAGATATTAGTCACAATTATTAGTGATATTTAATCTGGACATAATAACAATTATGCTCACCACAATAATTATTAAACGGTCAATACTTGAAGCATAATAATTTTTTTATAGCACATGAGCTCAAAGTAAATAACCCCCATTATTTCTTATACTTCACATGAATTCAAAACAAATACCCCCACTATATCACATCAACTGATAAGTAATTGAGAAAATAGTATGAATTTCTTACATCATTCTGTTTTATACTAATGTGATTTATCAAGTAGAAATTCACAAGTAGGAATTTAGCTTCAAAAACGAAACTTGACAAATAGGAGCTTGCATATTCATTTGGTTAGCAGAAAAACATACTTCAAAAGTCACTTACCCGTTTAAGCCTATCTGGGCAAAAACAAATTCCTTGAGGTAACCCGAAAAGATCACATATCATTAACCCCGATCTGCTAACTTCAATGGCCCAAGTGGCGACCGTTATTGTGCGTTAAATCCGAGCTTGTATCTCTCTGCAGCAATACTTTGGGAACTTTCTTGGGCTTGCCCCACATTTTACAAGCTGTAGCCCAATGACTTCGTCCGCGGCCAGATCACAACGGAGTGCAGCCATATTATAGTAGTTTATTGGGAGATTCTTGGGTCGATGAGGTTCACGGCTCTATTTGTGAACCTTATGATCTAAAAAAATGTCATATAAGTATAATGATGTATGGTAACATAAGAAAGTGATGTAAAGATATTTATGTGTATTTATTTTAGGCCACATGGTTCACAAATAAGGTCATAAATCAGGTTCATTTATGAATTTTCTGTAGTTTACACACTTGAGAGTAAAAAGTTCTTAATGATAATAACAAAAGCATTAATGTTGAAAATGCACAAGCGCGATGACTCGTATTATGAATACTAGAAACCAACAAACACCTTAGTAACCAACAAAACTTACTAGGGTTTAGCCACTATTAAGCTTTTAAAGTGGGATAGAAGGTTGGGTGTTTGATCGTGCCTCTTATAAAAAATTCAGATAGTTCATAATGCATCTATCTGGCTCGATGGTGATTCAATCCATATCGGTTCTCCCTAGGGTTTGGTTCGATAATGGTCCAATCCATATCTATTGCTTTTAGGATAAGCTAGGAGTAGAATAGGATATTGTTGACAATTGATATAACAAAAAAATAATAATAATAATAATTACAACAACAAACAAACGAACACCTTATTTATTGCCACTGGAATTTAACATCACCAAGACCCAAGAGGTGTTTATTAGGACCTTCAGAGCGAAACTAAGGGACATAATGTCATTTCCGATCCTAACTTATCATACTAAGCATGGACTATAATTTTATGAGAATTTCAACTTTCATAAAACCAAAGGATTTATTTGCTTATCTCGAAAAAAATTGAAAGTATATAACGGATCAATCTCCTTAAGCTGCACAAAGATCCAGGTATAAAAAGCCATATCGACTTACCAATGACGACAATCCTATGGAATCCCACACACGAACTGCTTTAGAATTCAGACAAACTGAGACTTAATTTTTGCTCATTTGCAAGTGAGGAGGTGAGGGGTTTGTTACCTAAACAAATTTATTCCAGCACCATTAAGCAGAACCCTTTTTTTTTTTTTTTTATAAATATTGTGCATCTAGTGATGCTGTATAAATGTTGCTTTGTGAGGCGGGTCAAACACCACCGGACTGCCATTTAAACTACTAACTTTTATTAAATCTTATGAATAGCTGTGGCTGAATAATCACAGGATGGTAACTAAATTTATAAAAAAAAAAAAACTAAGGAGATGTTTGGTTTAGGGGTATCAAGGGTGGGGAATGGGTTTCAGTGATAATAATACCCATTGTTAGTGTTTGAGAAGCAACTATCACTATGAATTAATGGGAATGAAAGTAATTGACTGATTCCCCCCAAATTACTCTATTATCAAACCCATTAACTACAGGAGTATTTTTTATTAAGGAGCAAAACATAAGCTTGTCGCCCTTTCTCCTTTCTCTCCCGTCGACCTTCTCCATGAAATCTCCAACCCCCATCCTCCATTAAATCTTGCCTTCTTACCCGATCCAAGGTTTTGTGTCGATCTAATCATGATTTTGAATTTGTGTGTGCAATAACACCAATTCTCACTGCTAACCCTATTTTTTTCCTCTCAAAATCTAGCGGCGTTATGGCAGGAGCATCGCCGGCGTTGTAGGAGGAGGAGGTTCTTCGCAGTCTCGTCTCCAGAAACTATTCAAGGTTTCTCCCTTTCTCTCTCTTTACACACACATATTTTAGTCTAGATTCATTGAATTGTGAACTTAAAAATCATGTAAGTTTTCTAGTTTCCTTGGTGAAATTGAATTCCATCTCAATGAATATGTTTTGTGTATGTATAATTTGTATGAATTTCTCTTTTGTCATGGACAGAATTGTGGATTGTTTTTGTAATTGGGCTTTTGTTATGTCTTTTCGGTAAAATTTTGGTTTTCTGTTTGTCTTTCTTTGATTATTCATGTTTTCTTGAAATTTATATTTAGCTCTGTGAATGCTCTTACTTGAATGCAAATCCTTAAAGAACAACTCTTGCTTGAATGCATATCCGTAAAGAACAACTCCTTTAAAATACCATTATGAAATTTATATCTTATATTTTAACAATTTAAGACTGGTCTTTGGAGACCTGATATTTCTAGGGAGACTTCAGTTGGATTTAAAATGTCTACTTAGATTTCGCCATCTTTGCCTTCATTAATAGGAGTGGAAAACATCTGTATAAAACACTCTGAAGTTTTGTTTGGTCAACCCTTTAAACAATAAGGTGAGGTGGGCTGCGTACTGATTCATGCTGAATGTGGTATTGTGGCTCCCATGGTTTTTTCAATTATGGCATTACCGGGGTTAGAAAGGAAATTCCACATTAGATAAAGGAAAATGCATTAAGAATTAGTCGGCCATTTTGTTTTAGGAGGCTGCTTCTTTAGAGATCATTGATTTTTGCTTGTCAGACACTAGCGATTTGTATTGAACAGCAAGAATTGGGTAGCTTCTTGTTTGTTGGTCCACTATCCATAATTTTATTTTTGTCTACATTTGTGTAGTTCATAATCATGGGAAGCATAACAAAACAGATGAAAAAATGGATTAATACAAATGTGCCCACTGAATCTAGCGTATGTACAATAACTGCATATGAATTCCATCTCAATGAATATGTTTTGTGTATGTATAATTTGTATGAATTTCTCTTTTGTCATGGACAGAATTGTGGATTGTTTTTGTAATTGGGCTTTTGTTATGTCTTTCGGTAAAATTTGTTAACATCCATTACTTCGAACTCACATATTAAATTAGCTAATTCCAACTTAGAAAAGATTAGCTGTTCTTGGGCTGGTTTTAGTGCATATTTAATTGGATAAACTAGTTGCTGCTATATTAAGTTACTTTTAAAACAAAAAAAATGGAATATTATCATCTATTTCATTATTGCCCTCTTACATTGTTAATGATGCTTTTTGGTTCAAATCTATTTCATAAATCTTTTTGATAATTTTTGATTGGGACCACTAAAACAATTTCTGATTTTCATTTCCTTTTACTACGTATACAGAAATGGCACGTCTTCCCATAGCAAATAGAAGGCGAAGACGTCAAATAAATAGTATTTTGTGTACTATGGTTATGGTGTTAATTACATTGTTTATGAATTGGCTCTCAGTTCTAACGATGCACTCTAAATATAAAAAACGTATACTACCGAAAGAAGAAAAAAGTGTTGAAAGGATGCAATATTTGTTTAGGCTGATTCGTGAGAGTGATAGTGCCTGTATTAGTCAACTTCGAATGGATAGACGCACTTTCTCCATATTATGTGAATTGGTAAGAGATGTTGGTGGGCTAAGAGATACTAGAAATATGACCTTACAAGAAATAGTTGCAATATTTGTATATGTATTGGCTCACCATAAGAAGAACCGAACTGTTTCGCATAAGTTCTTGAGAAGTGGAGAAACCGTAAGCCGTCACTTCAACAAATGTCTTCTAGCTATTTTGAAGTTACACCATTTGCTGCTTAAGACACCAGAACCTATTTCTGATGAGTGCACGGATGACCGTTGGAAATATTTCAAGGTATTGTGTAAAGCCTTCTCTAGTATTTAGTCTTTTCAAGGAGCTGATATTTAAAGTAATAACACAAACCACTGGTTTTTTAATGTACATATGCTACAAAATAGAACTGCCTAGGTGCATTAGATGGGACACTAATTGCTGTGACACCACCAGCTGAGCACAAATCCAGATATCGAAGTAGAAAAGCAAACCTTTCCACCAATGTATTAGGCGTTTGTGCACCGGATATGCAGTTTATTTACGTATTACCGGGTTGGGAAGGTTCTGCACATGATGGACGCGTGCTTCGAGATGCAATTTCTAGGCCTAATGGACTTAAAGTGCCTAAAGGTAAAATTTATAAAGTTGAATGTTAAATTTTCAGATTTCTAGAACTTCTAAGAATGATAGATAAGATAAATGTATAATATTTTCTTGAAGGTTGCTATTATTTGGTGGATGCTGGTTATTGCAATTCAGAGGGTTTTCTTGCCCCATATCGAGGTCAAAGGTATCACCTCAATCAAATCCATGGACGACGACCTGAAAGTGCTGAAGAGTACTTTAATATGAAGCACAGTAAAGCTAGGAATGTAATAGAAAGGTGCTTTGGGCTTCTTAAAGGAAGATGGAAAATTCTTGCATCGCCAACATTTTTTCCAATTGAGACACAAGGAAGAATCATCTTGGCTTGCTGCCTATTACAAAATCTGATAAGAAGAACAATGTCTATTGATCCACAAGAATTGAGAGAAGAGAGTGGAGAAGATGAAGATGGGGTTGATGAGAAAAATGAGGAAGATGATGAAGAAGACATTGAAGTAGAGTACATCTCGGTTGTTGCATCTAGTGATGAATGGACAAATTTTAGAAATAATTTAGCACAACAAAGGTACAATACTTGGAGAAATTCTAGGGAGGACTTTGTATAGACATTCTTACTTATATACTTGAGACTATTTCATTCTCATATTGGTTGTAATAGTTGCTGCTATTCGGGCTCTTCTATTTTTGAACTTGATTGATTTTTCTTTTTTCTTTTTTCTTTCAAGAAATGGATGGAGTATTTGTGCTTGATTATGCTTAATGTGGTTCTGTAAAATGTTATGTCTGTATTGTTCATTCTTAAATTGAAATGTTGCTTTCTTTACTACAATTATTATATTAGTCAAAATTATGCTTAATTTCAAGTGCATAGTTTTCATTTTCTTATTTCTTTATTCTAATTTGTAGGTCAATCAAAAGGGTATTTGCTTCCAGTAGGTTACAGTGTGGTTATAAGTACAAATAGACTTATTGCTGGTGGCTCTATAGTTTTATCAGGTAAGTCCAGGGTTCTATAATCTGTTCGTAAATGTAAAATGTGTTTTTTTTATCTAGTTGTCAATTTTACCATTAGTTAGTTAATAGTGATTGGTATTGACTGTTAATTGTTAATGGTGATTAGAATTCTCTACTTTGAACAAGCTTCTTGACTCTTAGAACCATTACTGAAACATACTACTACTGCAGCTACTATTATCTATTAGGACTTATCACTGCTACTTTCTAATTCATGTGGTATGGAGCTAGTAGTACTGCATTTCCATGTCTTGTTTGCTAAATTCTTCATATATACTAGTTTCACAGTTATATACTACTTGTGTGTGTAGGGATGAAGAAAACATCTACTTGGTTTGTGAATACAAAGTGATATGGTAAACATAAATCATGTTTTATACAATTCTTTCAGTAGAGAGCACAGGCTGTGCTCCAAGTTTTATACAAACTAGATTAACAAAGAGCCTCGGTAAATCAGCTCAATCGAAATTATCTGAGCACTAAAACAAGTTTCAACAGTGCACTAATTTTCGCAGCAGTCAAAGAATACATTAACTTTGAACATTGAGAAATAGAAAATGAGCCTACTGTTCTCTTCTACATATGTGTGCTAAGCGTTCAAGCGCCCCAAAGGTCCTTCTAGCAAGAATTCAAATCACATCTTTTACAGTTATACCATTCAGTCATTTTTCTTAAGTGCAAATGTATTTTGTGATTTTTATGGTTAGTTTCAAAATGCCCCTTCAACTCTGTTCCATATACAAGTTACTTCTCTATTGTTTGAATTCAAACATATAACGGATTGTTTGTTTCACTTCTTGTTTGTTCTTGGTCTTTTTTAGGATGGATATCGTTGATGAATCAAGTGGGACACAAAGGGGTCGAGGTAAAAATAAGTGTTTTTGGACTAACAAAGAGATTGATGCCCTTATCCAAAGCCTACAGGAGATGGCATCGGACCCTTTGTGGAAAACTGATGGCGGTTTTAAGAATGGGTATATGACTGAGTTGCGCAAGATGATTCAAGGGAAGATTCCTGATTTCACGAAACAAGTTGATCCACATATCGACTCAAAATTGAAGTGGTTAAAAAACAAATACCACGCAATTTGTGAAATGTTGAAAGAAAGTGGCTGCAAATGTGATACCACAGAAAAAGTGATCAGATGTGAGAGGGAATGGTATGATAGCTGGATTAAGGTAATTATCTCTTTTCATCCTTATGTTTTTAGGCGCTGAAGTTTATTCCTAATATTTACATTGCTGGTTGTATTTATCATTCCTACTTGCATTCAGATTCTACTACTTCATTCCATTATTAACTATTTTTTTTAAAATTTGATTCTTAAAGAGACACAAGGAAGCTAAGGGCCTTTGGAACATGAAGTTTCCCTACTTAGATGATTTGGAAATTGTCTATGGAAAAGATAGAGCAATTGGTGTAGCAGTGGAAGATTTTGAAGATGCTATTAATAACTTGGAGGCTGAGGAAAGTGCTAAAGCTGCATTTGTCAATGTCGAAACTGATGAAGAACTCACATCAAGAAAGCAAAAGAAACAAGGATTTCATGTGAGAAAGGAAGCCAAGAAGCTTAAAACATCCATACCCTTACCTGTAGAAGCACAATTTGAAATGGTAACCAACAAATTTGTTGCTTCGATTGACATGATTTCTTCTCATTTTTCCAGTATAGCAACAGCTATGACTAATGAAGACAAGAGAGAGCAACTAGCATTTGATAGGAGTAACTCTGTGGTAGCAGAACTTCTTCAACTTGGCTTTTCAGATGTGGAAAGCTCAAGAGCAGGGGATATTTTAACTGCTACACCTACTAAAATCACTGTGTTCTACCAACTTTCAGCTCATGCTAGGAGGCAATATATTATGAATTTACTTTATCCGAGTGCTGGTAGCTTTTCAAGTTCTAGTTATTAATGGAATTAGTGAACTTTGGAAGTATTGTTTGGTTTGAAGGCTTTTGAACATGTAAATAATGTTTGATTATTCCAGAATTGGTGACGTATCAATTTCATGTTAAATGAACAAGTATTGATGGATATTTGCATGAAGGAACTGCAGATGTTGATTTCAAGTAAGAATATAGTTGTTTTAAGTGCAATTTGCTTTCATTTTGTTCCCTTTTTTCCGTTTTGCTTGCCAGGTGATGTGCAAGAAGGTAGTACAAACACATTTCTAAGTAATGTTGTTTGAAATAGTTGACAATTGAAAAACTTGCATTAGTTGGTCCTAGTCCTCCTGTAACTGATCCAACTACTTAGCCACTCTTTAGCTTGCAGGGGAAAAAACTCAATCAAAAGTACTGTACAAGCATCATTTTTTTTTTTGACATTATAATATAAAAAACAAAATATAAGAATTGCCTGAAGGTAGTGAGAATCATCCATCTGCAGCAGTGGTTAAATTTTTATCCTTTAGGAATGACTGAGAAAAGAAATAAAAATGTTTATATGTACACTAGAACTTTTACTAGCACCTAATTTTCCCACATAAAGACAATATGATCAATCGTGATATTAACTTTTCTGAAGCTAAAATTTGGCTAACAAATCTTCCATCTAAGCAATAAGTCATAGAATTGTATCATATTCTCCGGCCACAAAGAACTACTATTAGTCGGAATTCCTCTTGTTCACGGGATCTTACTAACCAGCAGAGCAGAGTCAGTTGTGATACCTTACATTATCAAGGAAAATGCTTGTGGAGCAGATTTGGCACCAAATTAATTAATTGACAAATACATTAATGTAGGGAAAATTTTAAGGGAAAAAATAGAACATATTGAGGGAGTTACACTTCAATTTTTTTAAAAAAAATTTGAATTGGAAATGAAAAATATATAGCTATATTAATACAATAAAAATGGTTTTTTGCATTTTTGTTTCTCAAGGTTACCATTTGCATAAACCTCAAATTAGATTTTAATTATATTTGAAACTGAAGAAGCCCTCTCAAAAAATAAAAAAATAAAAAAAAGGAACCTAAAAAATATGTATATTAAAAAAAATTAATGATACCCATTCCTCATCATATGTAAACCAAACAAGCAATTTTATAATGATACCCATTCCACTATTAAACCAAACATGTTGAGGGGAATCATTAAAATTCATACTCATAATAGGGTTAATGATACCTATAGTGATAGTGATTAAGGATTTTGAACCAAACGGCTCCTAAATTCATAAGCCAATATATCCATAAGAGGATCTGAGATCGGAAAAGGATGAAAAATAAAACACAAGCCTGTATAACGTGCTTCATATATTAAATTACCAGAAAGCTAATATGACCTTCCATGCCAACACAAATGCTTATTGCATCGAGCCGTTTAACATTGCTTGCAGGAAGGTAGATCAAACTTTCAAACAACTGCTTCTTTTAAGTTTAATTTTTAAGAGCTCATATCGTTTTAAAATTGTTGATCCTGGACCAAAAATTAATCAAATAATCATATTAATTTCTTAAATAAAATTAATTCAGAAAATGAATAATATGCAACCTTACCTCCATATCATATTAAAAATGTGAAAAAATTAATATCTCTAAAGTTATAATCATGAATTGGATAGCTACTAAGAAGAACAAAAAGATGAATGCGCGTAATACGCTCTCTTTGAGACCATCCTGCGCTCCTACAAATCTTAACTCCGATGCAGAAAATCCCAATAATTACAGAAATTAAATATAAAATTAAATCTATAATAAGTAAATTTCTATTATAATATATAGTTGCAAAAATTAATTTCACAATGGTCAAAATAATATAGATGTTAACTGTTATTATTAATTTTACAATGTCCAATTTTTATTAATACTCCATCAATGTAGTCAACTATGACCGCTACAAAACGATCTAAAATATAACGGAAAAATCATCAAATAATTCTATATTATTTATATCTTTATTAAAATACTGCAACAGCAACTGTCATTGAAGCTAAGCTATTTGACGAATAGACTACGTTCATTCTCGGGTCCATCAATAAAATAGAATGGTAAAATAAAAATAATTGAACTCTTTCAGGCAAAGTTGAACTTTGTGAAAGGGGTTGGTAAAGGACTGGTATGCTTCTCTCTCAGTGAAGAAGGAAAAATACTGTTCAACAATGCATAGGGTCAAGGAAGACTACAAAAATTCAAAGTAACAATTCCATACACCAAGGTAACGGCCCAGGGTATGGCAATTCCTTATATCAAAAATATTTTTGTTTGCAACAATTATTTACATGTTTGCCTGAGTATTGTGGTAGGTTTTATGAATAATAGATTTTCTTCATAAATACAAGTTTAATCATTTGTTTCAGCAAAAGAAGTTACTCAAACAGAAGCAAAAAAGGACTAGTATGGCTCCTTAAGTGAAAACCAAAAGGCATATACACGATCAAAGTTGCATTGAAAAGTTTGAATTTTATTTTTTTAAGATGTCTCAAGATTACTTGAATTTATTAAGTAAAATAGAAAATTTTGGAAAAATACTTTAGTCATTTTTAAAATGAGATATAAGAAAAGTTATCTAAACATATATTTTAATTTGCTCATATAAGTTTAGCTTCAGAAGAAGTATGTATTATTTTCTATGTAACTCAAAAATGAGCGATGCTAGTTTCCAAACAAGTATTTGAATAAAACAAACATTTCTTTGTCAATCAATTTTTTAGAATTAGATCCAAAATTGAATTGTCAGAAGTATGTTATAGTAATATCATATTGTGTCAAATCTCATGTCATGGATTTTAAAGAGTGTGGAGTAGTACGAATTTAAACTGTGTTCTTTATTTCATTTATTTCAAAATCGGAAAAATTGAAAGACATCCGTTACTAGTATATTCCAAATGGACAAACGCTCTTCTATTTGCTACAATTTCTTTCTCCCTTAAGCCTGGCCCAACGTTCATATCCTTGCTGCTAATAGCAACAATTCCAACAGTAAAATAGTAACCAGTGCATCTTGTTCTTCCAATTCTTTTGGTTGATTTATCTTTTCTTGTTATTCAATATGTGGAGGAAGCAAAAGAGAGAAAGAGAGAAGGAATAAAATGTTTGTGTTACTTAAAATGACAAAAATATATATAATTTTTTGATAGATGGATTTTGGAGAACATACAACCGGACCAATAGGGCTATTTTTTTTTTTTTTCACTTTTTCTGAAATTCCAAATAAGTCAATCATTTTTGTAACTTTTTACGCAGTAATTTCAGAAACCTCCCTGAAGGTTTTGACAATTTCATTTAGCAACCTCTTAATTTAAAATATTATACTCACAATCCCAATTTTTATATATTTTGTAAAAAAAAAAATATTGATGTAAGCCGAAAATAATTGATCAACAATCACCAAACCCTTGTAACGCCCATAATTTACCATTTCCAACTTCAATATTGTAAAGTAACAGCCAACGTCCTCTGGCACCAACTCTACCATCCTAACATCCTTCAGAAAATCCATTAGCCGCTACCAAAACCAAACCAACAACATCCCCAGTGCCTTCGACATCTCAAATAGTCACATCTTATTATTCGTAGGTTCAACATAGCAATCTTAATAGTCACAACCGACATTTCAAATACAATTGCAAATCCAAAGTCAAAACCTATGACATTACAAAGAGATTAAAACAAATGCCAATTGCCTCTATTTGGTAGTGGATCTTTGGAGATAAAAGAGAAGGAAGATAGGGGTCGACAATGGGCTTAATGTTTGAAGGAGTGGGCTTGTAGATGATGAAAATATGTATAAGGTGGTGGTGGAGCTTGACGGAGTGGAAGAATTGCGGTTTGACACGGAAGAGGAGATAGTATGTATAAGGGTCTAAGTCGTCAACATCAGTGAAGAAAAATTGCAAACATGGAGTCCACAAAAGTCAGTTGTTTAAGTGGCCGAGAATAAGTATAAATAGGCAATTGAAGTATTTGGTTTGAATAGGTCATGTCAGTCTCTTGGCCTTGCGTTTATTAGTCTCATTTATTCGTCTCAGTCAGTTGCGCTCTAGTCACTAAGCACTTAACAAAACTGAATGAAATTATTTTATTAACATTATAATTGACATCAAATGAAGAAAATGTACGATTACATTAATTTCAATTCGTTATCAGACTGAAATTGAAGTATAAATGTACATAACTTCAACAAACAAATAGAAACCACTATCACATAATAAGCAATGACTTAGAACCGTAACAAACAATTACAACGTACTACATCAGATGAAAAAGAACTTGATTTTGCTGCCAAGCATCCATTATTCCTACTCCATCAATAGACCTGGACATAGAGGTCAAATTTCTCATGATTGGCCATATGAAATATCAATATCCTAGGAAATTTTATAGCTTTATAAAATAGCAATTGGCAAGATCTTTACAAAATGATGTAGTGTTTATGCATTTTTTGAAACTACAAGGATTGCAATGTGATTAGTATGACAAGGAAGAAATGAAAACAATAATGGTTCTTCATGAAATTGATGATAGTGCAAGGGAAGGAAGCTAATAGACAATAGTTGAAGATACATACGCATGCATTGCTTGCTGAATTGTTGATTGCAGTGTACTTTTCAATGTCGCATGTGGATCGATTTTCTTGGACGTTGCCGTAGTTTGTAAATCTCTTCAACAATCTGTATGAACCATCTTGGTTTTCCAGTTATGAACATGAGACATCCCATGGCAAGTCCAAGTATTAATCCAAAACAATACCCAAGAAGAACAGCTTTCCAAGTGAATCCATCAAAGAAATCCGAATCAAATTCTTCATCAAATCCACTTGACGGGGACGTTGGTGGTGCTTCACTGTCTCCACAATCTTTAGTCAACGGAAAGCCGCATAATGCCAAGTTCCCTTGGTATGAATCGTTCTCAAATGTATCGAATTGTCTACCTTGAGGTATGCGTCCAACTAGATGATTTTCTGAAAGGTTTAAGAATCCAAGAAATGTCAGATTCAGTAGCTCCACTGGAATGGTTCCCTCAAGCTGGTTCCAAGAGAGGTCTAGAGATTCAAGCATATTCAAATTCCCAAATGAACGAGGAATATGACCACTTAAGTTGTTGTGAGACAGATTCAGTATTTGAAGAGAATGAAGGCTTCCAATTAATTTTGAAATTTCTCCTTCAAATTTGTTGCTTGAGAAATCCAAGGCCGCACGAGTTGTCAGCACTCTTTCAAAGCCATACTCCACCCCTTTCATAACTAAACTCACAGAATGGATGTAATAGTCATTGTTAAAGCTAGATGCACTCATATATTGGAGTTTCGTTTGGAGATCGTTTGGACTTCTTATAGCTTTGAAGTTCTCAATAAGTTCAGTAGGTAGGGACTTGCAGTTTTGCAATTGCCAATTGATCCGTGAAATCGATTGGACTTCAATATCAGAACCTGCAGCTCAGTTAACGTTTCCAACCACATTGGAAATTTATCATCTATCTTGTTGTTGCCTAAATCAAAAAGTTGTAGTCCTGTGCAATTAACCAAAGATCGTGGCAATGGACCTTCCAAATGATTGTCATTCATAATGAGAAATTGCAATTGGTGACTCAAAAATGTTGGTGGAATTGTGCCAAAAAATCCATTTTTTCCAATATCTAGAAGATCGAGGTGTTTGCTTAAGTTTCCCAAGCACCGGGGGATTGTGGAAATCAAAGTATTATTAGACAAATCGAGAAGCTCAAGACTGCTTGCATTACATACAGACGAAGGCAGTTGTCCCTGAAGCAAGTTTGAACTCATATCTAGGTAAGCAACAGTTTTGGATGGTAGTTGGTCTATGGTACCAGTGAGAAAGTTGTGAGAAACATTCAGGTATACTAAATAGTCCCACGTCCTGGACATGAACCAGCTTGGGATTTGACCATGAATTTTGTTGTTCGAGAGATCTAGGTATTCTAATCTGCCTAAATTTGTTAAAAAATCAGGAAATTCCTTAATCTCACAAGAAGACAATCCCACGAAATAAAGATTTGTTAAATTGAAATTGTTGGTGGTGTTCCATGGTGATCTACAGGTAGGAGGATTGTTTTGAAACATATTTAGCTCAATACCACTGAAATTGTTCGATGAAAGGTCAAGATAAATTAAGTTTGCAAGAGTAAAAATTGAGTAGATTTTCAGAGAGAAATAAAGAGGAAAGATACGTGAGGTTGAGAACTGATATTGGAAATTGACCAACCAAAGAATTATGACTAAGATCCAAATGAGTAAGCATAGTGAAGTTAGCAAACAAATCGGGAAGTTGTCCCAAATCAAGGTGGCCAAATTGTCGAATGGAAAAAGACTCGATTGAGTGAAGATTTGAAATTGAGGTCGGAATAGGACCGTTGAAATAACTATCATCCAGACGCAATTTTAAGTTAGTCTCCTCTATTTG
>JAMWEH010001457.1:0-25620 GCA_024721245.1 Mitragyna speciosa
ATGGACAAAGGTTTCCAATGTATCAAACTTCAAACGGACTGTCTCCATTTCGTCCAATGTTTTCGCCATAAGATGAAAATTCCATCGGGTTTGGATACCTTATTTAAGAATATAATTATAACTACTAATTATTTTTCCTCTTGTTTCATTGAAAAAGTAGATAGAAGCCAAACTAATCAAGCCCATGAGCTTGCGGTTTCTCTAACTTTTGTGTAATGTTTGCTATCAATATATTTATATTCATTTGGTTTTCAAAAAAAAAAAAGAGTGGGCAATACACAACTAATTTTAATGGATCAAATTATATAAATTTGATGCTCTCTAATACTTTCCTTTTTTATATAATAAATTTACCCACGATGTACTTCTCTTTATAAAATAGATTTATCTATTCTATGCCTCGAGGATACAGAAAAAGAGAATAAAATGCTAGAAATTGATGAGATTTACCTACAAATGCCTTATTTTTCCATTTTTCGACTATTCTGCGGTGTGGTGTACACCTTTTAACTATAACACATCACTTTTTTTGTATCATTCACGTAATGTACAGATCCTTATCAAATTAATTAAAAATTAATTATTATCTTAAACTTATAGGAACTAAAGTTGGAGATGAGGCAAAGATTTTCAAAACTAATGCCTGCCGTGGTCTGGATTCTTGTCTAGTTGTAATATATTTCTACTTGAAATTTGGTCTATTCCAATCGGTGGGAGCCATATTTGTCTTAATATTATTTAATTAAAGATGAAAAAGTATCCCTGGGGCCTAAATATTATGCTTAAAATAATCCCATCTTGTATAAACTAATTAATTCTGTGGGTATATTTTGTTTGACAAAAAGGAAAAAGTTCTTGAAGGTAAAGGTTAAAATCTGAATTAAAAACGAAAATATAAGATATGGTCCAATCTCATGTCATCTTGTCTTGCTAAAGATCAAAAGGATCATAAATAGTAGCTAAATCTTTGCTTATTTTAGTTTTAAGGTTTAGTTTATGTTTGTTCTGAACTAAGATAGTGTGCACTGGTACGATAATAGCTTTAATCTGAACCAATAAAAGGGGCCAACCCCCCACCCATGAAATTTCCAATTCCTTGTCAAATCAGATATCCAGTAATCGGGGGAAAAATAGAATATCCAATAATGGGGGAAAAAAGAAATGCAAGTTCTGTGGGTCCTTCGACCATTTAATCTTCACATGAATAACTAGCAAATTTGCATGCAACATGAAATCTGGTAATTGGAGTTATCACGTGGAATTGTTATGCTTCACAGCAACCATAAATACGGTTGCAATAGTCGTTAGTTAATCCCGTCATCATATTTGACAAATCAAATCCAATAACTGCCCATATTAATTAGGTTGTCTAACTGTTTTAGATGAAAAATCAAAATCATCACGTCCCTCAAAAATTTCTCAACCTCGTCCAATTCGTGGACAATCAATTAATTGGAAATGCAAAGGCATGTGCATATTAAAGATTGTAATTCATATAGTGAGTACTCTGTGCGCATGAGAAAACGTTTAAACGCACAAAATCTTTGGATTTAACCCGTGACCAACTTCGATTATTTGATAATAAAATTAGTCACATCCATCTTATCATCAGATTTATTGTTCAAATCTTCAGTCCAACTTTTTTTTTTTTTTCCCTTGTTTCTAACTGTGCCTATTGTCAAACTAGGTCCTATCATTGAATAACATAACGTAACACAACTATACCCAAAAAAATTGGAAAAAAAAAAACAAATTGAACTGAAAATATTATGTCCAAATATTTTTTTTAATTTTTTTTTGTGTCTAACTATGTTTATTGTAAAATTAGATCGCATCATTGAATAACATAATCTCCTATACGATGTGGTTTCATAGTAAACACACTATAAAAAAAAAAATTAAACAGAAGATCGGAAAAGGATTCAATATGACAAAAGAAACGAGCACGATTATACGTGGGAGTAGATCTTAATAGGAGAGACGAAGACATTAAAATTAGCTCGTTTACGCCTACACAAGCAAACATGCAGGAATTTTTAAGCCCACGCGTAACGGAAAGAGATACTATCTATCTAGCCAAACCCACTTGAAAGAAGAGAACTTAGAACCCTAAAGTTTAGGTTTTAGCTAATTTGAGACAAATTATACAACGTAAGCGTTAATCAAACATTGAAGTGAAATTATATCATACGTATAATCTTATCATGAATAATTGATAAGTGATTGTGAAACCATTAATAAGATAGGATTAATGAAAGAATTAAGTAGAACATTTGTCAGCCAAATTGCCAATTGGGCCAAATATCTGCATGAGAATAAAAAAAACCCTTGCACTTGGCCGAAAGTGTCCCAGTTAAATATTTCTTTTTAAATTAACTTGGATATGAGCGACTCAATTTGGCTCTTAACCTTATCAAATCGAATCAATTAAACAACTAATTAATATAATATACGGATGATTTGGTCAAATTGTTCACATCTAATGTTAGTTCATGAGCTGTGGGTGGCCAGGCAAGAGTGTTGAACTCAAGCCAATCATTGTAGGGGTCATGAAACAAAAAGTGCAAAAAGGAAGATTTAGATCAAACTAAAGTAGCTTTACACATTGTGCTATCATAAGCATTGGCTTGAAAGTAAAAGGCACAAATCTTTATCCCACTTCTTTACTAGATGAAGTACTGACAAAATTAAGGATGTTACCAATTTGGATCCCCATATTTTGGTGGCATCTTTGCAGGATATACAAATGGATTTTTCTTTCCTTTCCTTATCTTTTCTTTTATCATTTTTTATTTGTTATCATTTTTTTTTTTTTTGGGAAGCAGGAGAGAGAGAGAGAGGGATTTGTTTGGTATTTTTGTGTTTTTTGAGGTGATGCTGGTGGTGGTTTTGTTTTGGG
Source organism: Mitragyna speciosa (assembly GCA_024721245.1). Classification (NCBI taxonomy): domain Eukaryota; kingdom Viridiplantae; phylum Streptophyta; class Magnoliopsida; order Gentianales; family Rubiaceae; genus Mitragyna; species Mitragyna speciosa. The sequence continues at coordinate 2,900 of JAMWEH010001457.1, forward strand.
GGGGGGGGGGGGGGGGGCTGGCTGGTGGTGTATAGACGGGCGTGGGAGGTGGTATGTGTATATCCTGAGAGCATGGAGGTGGGAGGATATGTATTGAGAGTGGAGGGGCCTATGCACAACTTAATAATCAGGTGATCATGCGTGACAGTACACCAGGCGTGCATATAAACAGTGATCCTCTTGAGTTTACTTCGTGGGTCCTTCAATCATAAGGCAACTAGGCAAAGGCAACCAATGCCCTTTTTGAGGAAAGTTACTCTACTAGTCTACTTGCTCGTGTATAGATCCATAGGCCACTTTTTTTTTTGCTGTAGTAAAATTTTATATAGATCTTTAGGACACTTTTTGTCAAAAAGACTTGATATGGGTGCTAAATAGGAATTCTTTTGGTTTATTTTGGATCAATGGATCCGGTTAGGTAAAGCCTTTTTTGTAATCCAGCTTGAATAGATCATGCAAAGCTGTTTTCTTTTTCAATTATGGTGTATAAGTAGGATTAGACCATATTCATTTTTTTTCCTTTTTGCCTAATATCCCTTTTTCATGTAGGTCAAAATGGAGTAATCAAAACTTCTTGATAATTTTTCATGAATAAATGCCAGAGATTTTTACCCAAAATTGATTGGTCAATGATTCTTTGAATCTATCCTATTCCTATCCAACGCAAGATCAAAATTTGAGATTGGTAAGCACAAAATCTATACCATGCGAATTGCAATGCCGCAAAAGTGACGTCTTCTTTGGAAAAAATGCAAATTGAGCTTGACAAAAATACTCCACAAGAAATCTGGCAGCCCACATTTATTCTTTTGGGACGGCATGTTCACCAGCAAAGACCGAAACAAAATTGTAGTTTTGTTAACATTTTTGCATACATACTACTGTGTTGTCCTGAGTGAAAATGATGCCTCATAATGCTAGCTATAAACCAATATTGTGACAAATTTGCTGATTTTTGGATCATGAATAACACGTGATAAAAATCCCTAGTATTTAACTATTTGTAAATGTTGCTGTCTTGGATAAGGGTGGAGATGTTCATGTTCTTCCACTTCTCTGACGGAATTCTGAAAAATGATTTATGAAAGAGAGGAGGGGCGGGGGGGGGGGGGGGGTGGAAGCAATGGCAAGTACCAAATTTCCCTCGTCGAGCCATTGGAAGCAGAAAATTGATGGTGATGTTGGCTGTCTACTAGATTAAGCAGGCTGGATAAGATTCAATAGTGAGTGACTGACTGCTTGCTGATGAGGTTCATCATATGTGGTATTATATTTCTTTTGTCAAGAGTAGTGGCTAAGTGATCCAATCCAGCAAAATCTTTAAACTCAATAACCTCATTGATTAAATGCTACTAATTCATGGAAAAAGTACTAGCATCAGATTGAGAGTCGAGACAAGAAAGTTCCACTAAAGAACTAAAATTACCAAGTATACAAGAGCAGCAAAGAGCCAACAAAGAAAGGATGCCAGTTGGAGTACTAAATACGGAAATAGAATGGGAAATCAACAATATTTTGATGATACCAATCATATCTAATGCAGATTTTCGATATGATCAGCAATCTGATGGACAATAATAAATGGAGCATATTCTATGGTTGTGGGTCGACTCCACTCCATAATTGTGTTTTTGTTATGCTAGGTGTATTGCTTTTTCTTTTTGTATTTGTTTTCCTGTATGTGACCATCCAATGCTATTTTACAGTAACTGACTGGTGTTTGACTAATTATGTTTCCCGTTCCTAAATTATGTAATGAAATCCAGAAGATAAATAAGTCTAATTAAGCTAAATATTACTATTTGTGAAACTAAGATGAACTTTAAACAAAGTAAATTTAGTTGTTGGTGATCTATTTATATGCAATAATAAGGTACAAATTTTATTTTGTTAGTCAACTCATGCAACTCTATTATATTAAAAATACTAATGAGTTGATTGATTCAAATTTCTCGATCACTATCACTATAAATGTCATTAACCCTATCAAATAAGTATAAATTTTGACGATTCCTTTAGCATGTGTTCATTTAGTAATGAAATGCGTACCATTCCCTGCAAAAATGGTTAATGAATTTGATAGAATATATTTTGCGAAAATCATAAAGATTTCAGTTATTCTAATTATAATTGAAGGGTAGCTATAATTGTTATACAAACATTAACAATGAGTTATTATTAACACCCATTACCCTCTCTGATTTGCCTAAACCAAACATCTCCTAAAATTTTGTTTGAACATAATTTATTTTGTTTGATCATAATTTAATTAGTTAATGAATCAATTCCCAACTGGGTTAAAATTCACCAACATTAAAAAAAAAAAAAGGAAAAAGAAAAGAAAATTTAAATCCGTAAGTATCACGGCGGATCATAGGCTGAAAATTCCTACCATGGCACAGCATTATGCTGTATGATGCACGTGCATATATACTTGCGTACGCCTCCGGGCCACAACATTAAGTATTTTCCTTAACGCAATCAGAAGCAACGTCTAAAAAACCGACCCCAGGATCTTGACCATTCATTGAGTGGGTCCATCAGAAAATCTTTGGAAAGGGATCATGTTTAATTTCGTTTGATGAGACGTTGCCACGTCAGCGGACTAGGTAAACCGAGGACCACTGCGAAATCCTCATCACCTGCTACTAGATTCCCTTCCAATTTTGGAGCCGCAAGTTGTCCAAGTTACCTTAATACCCTTTCCTCTCACATTAAATTTTCAAACGGCTAGAACTAGATATCAAAAATATTCAACCTATTTCTTTGTTGCTTTTTGGAATTTTATTTTATAAATAGAACAAATTAGCAATGGAAATAGTGAGAATTAATCCATATTCTAAGTTAAGGAACTAGATACTTTAAGATTAGACCATATTTTCAATTCTAATTTCAAGTTTATGTTCGATCTAAAATTATTGTGTAACAAAAGAATTCTTTAATACTATACTATATTTTAATTATTAAGATTGTACTATTTTTCAATTTTCGTTCTAAGTTTATATTCTACCTAAATTTATTGCATGAGAATTTAAGTAAAAACAGAAAAGAAAGCTTTTTCATGGTGAGTTACATTACATCTTAATGATTTGATTTTATAGTAAGGATCATTTATAGTTTACATTTATAGTTTAAAGGAAGTAAAGATATTTGATTTTGAATTCATAGAATTTGATTTTGAATTCATAGAAAACTATGTATCCTTAACTATATAGTCAATTGCCAAACTTTATATATGTACTTTTAGTTTTTCTCAATATTATAACAATGTGCCTAGTTTATGATAGGTGGAAAAAACTTTTTCTTGAATGTATATGGTTATGTGCTAATTTAATTTACTTTTTCTTCATAAAATGTATTTGGTCAAATTGGTGCAAATAAATTTTTGTTTTTAACAAACCTATACTATTACATTGGGGAAGTAAATGGTGGGATTCGAACTCTCAACTTCTGGAGTGAGGTCATAAATCTCTAACCGCTCGACTCATTGTTTGTTCCCGATGCAAATCCTTAATTAAATCCATATTATGATGTTGAAGATTCAATGCCTATGGGGGCCCCAAAAAAGTTTAAAAAAATAAAAAAAGTAGATTGAAAAGTAAACATCCATTTTTTTTTTTTTGAAAAGCAAACATCCATTTGTTTTGGCAGGTTCTAAAATAACGTGTACATAATGTCGCTCATTTTTTGAGCCTTAAGCAATTTGCATGTCAATGAATCAAATTTGTAGATCACAAAGTTCGACCTAAATCTCTACTACAAGGAAGAATCTCCATTTTTTTTTTAATATAAGAATCGCATAAGTCAATAACCTTATACCAAAGCAAACTACCACTGGCTATGTAGCGGCTTTTCATTTTGAACCTTTTTTTTTTAGAAAATTAATTTATGCCTTAAATTCTTAAATACATTTTGTCCACAAAATATAATGAATAATCATAAGTTTGATTTAATAACGTAAAGTTAATTTTCATTACATTGGTTCATATGTTGTAAAAAAATTACATATGTATGCTCCTAGCAACAATAGCAAAAAAACAAAAAAGAAAGAAAAGGGTATTACACTACGATTAACTATAATGTAGCATTATTTGTTGATAATCAATTATGTTTAAGTATTAATAGTCCGAGTCATCGCATAAATTTCATTATGAAAAGAAGATATTAAAACCGGAATTTGAACCAAAACAGTTCGAATAGCTAATATGGATATAATCACATAAACCACATTGTAGAAAACAAATGCTAAAATCAAATTTGAAGAGGAATTATATATCTGCCTGGAAGATACGTGTAATGCTAATGAGTGGATTTGGGGGCTTTGGATTAAAAAACCGAAGCCAATCATAGGCGTAGACATAAAAGATTAAGCTAAGTTGCTAAGACCTAAGCGAAATCCTGGATTGTGTTAGTTAATAACGACAGTATTGACTGGTTATGACTCACAGTCTTAATCTTAAATGCGTTTTTGGAATTATTAATATAGTACTAATCTAGTTGTATTATCTATCTATAGCTGATAAACACGAAACATAGTCGTTTGTGCGGTGCCCTCCCTAGCCAAGATTACCGTCAAACAAAATGCCACATTTTGTGTCCCATATAAAATTATATCTTATTATATCAAGATATACGAAATCACGTTCGTAAATTATTTTAGTAATATGACATAATTTTATATTAGATATATTTAAAAATATAATTGTATAAAAGATTTAAATGGAGGTTAGACGGATAAATAACATTGTTGCCAAATTAATAAATGGTAATTTTTCTAAAGAAATTGATTAATCTTTTAATAATTTGAGCTTCCATATTTTATTTTTTAACGGCCGCAGCACTGTCCGTATAAATAATGACTCTCTGCTCTTCTCCGCAGTTGGGATTGCCAGTGGTGGTTTGGCAACTTAGTCTACTATTTCTTCCACTTTTCTCAAACTCTTCTCTTTCTCCCCTCTTTCTGCTTCACTTCACTCGCTCTGTTTAGTCCTCTGCTTTGAGAAACTGATTGCTTAAACAAATTGAAGAAAAGACTGATTGATTCGCATAAGCTAAGAAAAGATTAAGATGTTTGCAGCAGAGAATGGTTTGAGGGGAGACCCAAGATTGCAGGGCATATCTGATGCCATTAGAGTTGTTCCTCATTTTCCAAAGCCAGGTCCATTTTTTATGTTCCTTCTTTTCAGTAAAAAGCTTTTTTGGAAGGGCAGGGGTGGGAAGGAAGAAACAGGAGGGATGGAATTGACCGAGTGAGGATAGAACTCTCATTTTGAGACGAGTAAAAAATACCCTTAATTACTTAGCTATATCTTAATTTTGTTCTTGGATAAAATAAGAAAAAAATAGAATATATTCTATGTTTTTTTGTAGGAATTCTACTGATTTGTAGATTAGTTTTGAAAAATGTAGGAATCATGTTTCAAGACATAACTACACTGTTATTGGATCACAAGGCCTTCAAGGACGCAATTGATATATTTGTTGAGCGTTACAGAGATATGGACATCTCTGTTGTTGCTGGTACTTTCTTTCTTGATTTCTTTAACTCTTGAGAGCATATCTGAAACATCTGCATTTTATTTGATTAGTTATAAGCATACTTACTGGTACTATTCCTGCTTTGTTCACTATTGGAGAAAGTGAGAGTTTAATGCACTGTGTAACTTGTTAGTCACTGTTAATGCAATGTGCTTTCAGGACATTTATCTTTTCAGATGATTATATTTTAACTTATCGTGTGAAATTGCTAGGGAAAAGTATTAGATTCAACAGTTGCTGAGGGAAAAAGAGTTTGCTTTTTGGTTAGGTGGATTGCTTTTTTGAAGTTCTGTTTTTTGCATCGGCCACTTCGCTCGTCGCTAATAAGTTTTATCCGGTTACTGTGTGATATCATAGGAGTTGAAGCAAGAGGATTTATGTTTGGCCCTTCTATTGCATTAGCAATTGGTGCAAAATTTATTCCTCTACGCAAACCAGGAAAGTTGCCAGGTACAGTAACAGGCTGCCTTCTTGATTTTCTTAGAAAAGTGACCGTAACTAGTCTAATAATCTAATTTGGAGCTCAAATCAAACGTTCTAACTCTTTTAAAGTAGTATGAAAATGATATACCTTAATAATTTTCCATGCAGAAGAGCTTGTGAATTGCAAGAGAGACAAAAATGATTGCTTTCTAACAGTAACTAATTACTGATATAGTCTTTCTAAGGGCCTTCTTAGTAGAATTATGGACAGGCTCAACAAGGAATTTGGCCAATTTTAAAATGGCTATTTTCTGGTGGCCTTCCTTCTTCTTCCTTTTTCCCCTTCCAAGTCTAGTTAAAATCCGGTCCGAGAAAAGTGAAGTTGTGGTCGGTAAAAGTAGAAATACTCTCAAGTAAATTCACTGGGTGTGAACATTGATAACCTCTTGGGAATGAACTTTCAGTAAATTACTGGAAACAGCGGTAAGATTTTTATGATCTATGAATTAAACCATTAGCTGAGTTGGGAGTTAAATTTCATGGTTCCCACGCTCTCCTTTTTATCTTGGCATTGAAACTTCAAACTTGGAATGTCCAGGAAAAGTCATTTCTGAAGCCTATGAGCTTGAATATGGTAATGATTGTTTAGAGATGCATGTTGGAGCTGTTCAAGCTGGAGAACGAGTAATGGTAATTGATGATTTAGTGGCTACCGGAGGCACCCTATCTGCAGCCATAAGGCTTTTAGGTAATATCCTGAGTTCTTTTATTGATTTTCCATTGTATCTGTTTGTTAAATTTTTAACAGTGAGAATATTTGTTTCACTAGAACGTGTTGGGGCCAACGTTGTCGAATGTGGTTGTGTCATTGGGGTGCCAGAGTTTAAGGTAATTATGTAAACTCCATAGCTATGGCTGCAAATTATTTTCTGTAGAATTAAGGACTGATTTGGCATACTTTTTATTATTTTTTTTTATTTTTTTATAATTTTTTTACCTGTCCTATCAACTATAACTACAATGCATATCAGACATGGCATGCTGTTCATCATCAATAAGAATCATTTCGAGAATTAAGGTGGTTGGTATTGCACCAGAAAGATAATTTTAGTACATTAACTTCAAATGTGATTGAAAGATGAAATGGAAGATTTATAGTCCTCCAATCAGAAGCAGATACATTGCAGGTGGTGTTGGAGTTTCTATGAAAAAATCTATTAGTTTTTGTGAAATTCTTTCTACGGATGGTTGAAGTTGACATTGAACTCATCTAAGAATAGTTTCACCTCTTTCATCGGCTAAGTTTGTTTTCCAAAAGGTTTTTAATTGCAATTCACGTACCTTAAGGCATGTTATTTTCTTAGTTATTCACATTTTTAATTGCGAATTCTCCTATTACCAAGTTTTAACTTCATTACTGATGTACTCAAAGTAGCAGATATATGAACACTCTGAAAGTTTACATGTGATTTACCTTCAATTGGTCCCCATGTTTCTTTGGAGGGATAAGATATGTTCGAATTGCTTAGATTATTTTGAACTCTGTGAGGCTGCCTGGTTCTTGAGCTACATGGGCTTCAATAAACTGATTATCACGTTGAAATCCTTTTTGCATGAAACTTATGGTTGAATCTTTTGCAGGGTCGGTGTACACTGGATGGGAAACCACTGTATATCCTTGTAGAACCTCGACAGTAAATAAAAGTAGTATGCTGGTACAAGTCCTTATTCCCAACTATAAAATCATAATATTTATGGCTGGTTCCAGAGCTTTCTTGGAGACGTTCATGTTGTTTCATTCTTTCAAATTCTTAAGAACTTTTAAGCATGCTGCTTTATTTTTTAATGGAAAATACATTCAGCATTCTCAAACCTTGTTTCCTCGGCCTTATAGTGTTGATAATGGGCATGCATGTTTTATTTTCTGGTAATTGCATTTGTTAAAGTTTCCTTGTGTTGTGGCTTTTGTGGGAACAATAATTCATTGGCTAATGTACACAGTTAATACCAAACGACAAAAAGTGGAATTCACCGTCTGGTGTGTGTGATTGTTGTTTCCATGAGGCTTAAATCCAGTTCTTTGACCTGCCTGCTCTCATTCTTGATCTTTGGCCAGAAGATTTCTCCATCCTATGACTAAAGATGAAATTTCTGATTGAAGGATGGAACTCAGGACCTGCTTGGAGCTTTAAAAAAACTATTTTATGGACTTCAGCTGCTGAGTTGGGAAAATTGCTTTAATCATCGAATTTTCAAGCATGTTTCTGGGCTTAATTGCTGAAACTCCAGAAGATCTGGTCGACCGGCTTGCCGCACATATCTGTTCTTTCCCCAAACTGGATTTAGAAGTTGTCCTAATGCAAAAACTGGCGCCGCCTGTGTGATCGGTGACTGGCTCTTTGAAGCAAGTATATATGATTTCTAGTCTTTATGTGTACAAGCTCTTGTAAGCGTTCAAATAGTTTATCCTTGTGAGTATTCAGTTGTTTTAAGCTTTCAACCTTCAATCTGTTGGCTTGTCCTTGTAACAATTCAAAGGGAATGTTTATTACCATGTAAAATTTAACTCTGAAGAAAATGATAGATTTTCCAGGTTTTGTGCAAATTTGTCTCCGAGGCCGAAGAAGAGAAAACCCTATATGCACTTTCATGATCTACATCGCATCAAGAAATTGAATCAAAAGTGAGATGGAAGATTAGAGTCCGTGCTCTTAAAGAAAAGGCAATGCAAGAGTTGCAAGCATAGTATTTTCCGTCCTAACAATTGCACATTTCGTAGGATAATATTTTCTGTCCTAGCAGTTGAGAAGTCATTAACGAATTACTATACGTGTATTAATTTTTTTTAATTCCCTTTTCAATTTTTTTTGGCAGCCTTAATTACTTCTCAGAGCCGTTGAAAATATTTATATGGCATGTTGGTTGGTAGGGCTGTTCAAAAAAACCCGAAAAACTGAAAAATCGAGAAAACCGATTCGCCTCGAACCGAAAAAAAGGGTAACCGAACCGGTTTTTGGTGGTGGGGCGGTTTGCGGGGCGGGTTATATTTTAACCGGGTCAGTTCGCGGTTCACATTTTTGCAAACCGGCGGGTAACCGAACCGAACCGAAATGGGGGTAGTTATGTAATTTCACATGTTACTTATGTAATTTCACATGTTAGTTTGGGTGTTCATTTGGCTATTTGTTGAATATTTATGTTTTTACATTGATTGAAATGAGAAGATGAAGTTTGAAAGACTAAGTGATTATTTTCTTGTTTATATAGTTTTTGGTTATTTGTTGAATATTTATGTTTTTATGTTGATTGAAATGAAAAGATGAAATTTGAAAGACTAAGTGATTGTTTTCTTATTTATTTAATTTTTGTTTTTTTGAAGATTAAGGTTTTGGATGTAATTTAACTTTAAGATATTAATGTTTGTATTATTAGTGATTTATAATATTTTGTAATTTTTCTTGTTTATTTTTTAAAAATATAAGTAAATTATTATGGACCGGATCGGGTACCCGCCCTATCCGAACCGGTTTTGCGGGTAACCGAAAGGCCGGGTACCCGCTACATATGGACCGGTTTGCGGTTCGAATTTTTACCGAACCGCAAAGATCGGTTCGATTCACATTTTTTGTCCATGGACCGGGTACCCGGTCCATGAACACCCCTTGGTGTCGGGATTGATTTATCCCCTAGGCTTAATTAATAAAAACAACATAAATGTTATTTAGCACGCTCTACCTTAGCGCGTGACATCCAGACGACTTGGTCCACAATCCACCGCTCTCCATTCAATTCAACCATCGGATCATTATAAAAAGGCTTCCGAAATCCAAATCCAAAAGCAAGTGAATAGACAAACAGATGCTACATTGAAAACCCTAATTCCGAAATTTCCTTAAATCGATTTCTCCCAACCAAAACAAATTTTTATTTTGTTTGATTGACAAATTGATCCTAGGAAGGAAAGGAATTCAATTGAATCGATAAAAAAAAAAAGATAAGCAGACAGAGATTTTACAATGTCTGCAATAGTTTGTGGGAAGAGATCCTTCTTCGAAGATTTACAATCTCCGTCGCCAACCTCCGCGTCTCCGCCTGTGGCCAAGAAGCTTCGTTGCTTTACCTCCACCTCTCCTGTTCGCTTTTCGCACTCCTCGCCGCCGCCCCTTATTGATCGGCTGATTGCCGCCTTTCCTGATATGGATACTCAGGTACTCCCTTTACTTCCCTCTATATGTGGATTTTAATGTATCTTTTGTTTCGGCTTAATTTTTTTTATTTGAAGAAATTTTATGAGCGGTGGCTGTTTTATTTGTTTATCCGTTTATTGGCTTGGTTTATGCTTGACATAACTTAAAGGCTGTTTCTTTGTTAGTTTTACAAAAAGAAAAGAAGAAAAAAAACTGAAGATAAGCTATGTAATTGTTTTGGAATACATGCTAGATGTTGGATTGGAGAAAAGGCTGTAACTTTGTTGAATAAAGATTGCTTCTTGATGATTGACTACTTTCACGTGGTTTGCGAATCGTGCTTTTTTTTTTTTTTTTTTCTTTTAATATGGAATGAAGTTTTTGGTTTTGTGCTGAATGGGGGAGAAAAAGGCAATTTATCCCATCAAATTTTATAAATGAATGCTAGTATTCTGAGAATAAAACTAAAGTCTACGCGTAGCTTTTTCCCCTGTAGCATCCAAGTTCTTGTTTGTAAATAATCATATTTGTTTGTATATTATTGTTCTTTCGGATGAACCCCTGCAAGAAAAACAATAATAAAATCAATTGCCTGACCACTTAAGTAATTATTTGCCTTGTGGTTTACATTTTATTTTTCCTATAATGTTTTGCTTGTTTAACTTGCTGGTTTCCTTGTTTTTACCCTTTCACTTTGTCTGTTTGCTCAGTATCGCAGATTTATAGATTCAGAAGATAATTTGATAAAAATAGTTCTCATTTCCTTTTTTTTTTTTCCTCCAACTGAAAAGCACTGATAGGGTTCAAATGTACCTTTCAGCTTCTTGGGAAAGCATTGGAAGAATGTGGCAGTGACTTGGATGCTACTATTAAAAGGTTGAATGAGCTTCGTCTTGGATATGCAGAAGGAAATCTGGGTTCTGTGGCAGAAGCACATGCAAATATTAAGAGTGGTATACCATATTTAGGTAGCAGTATTAAGTATCAGATGCATATTTGGCACTCGATTGCATGATGCTTAGGTTTTTAGGGTTCATTTAGTATCCTATCTGGAATAGTATTGACGCATTTATTAAGACCCACAAATGTGCATTGGTGATAAATGTCTTTTACTCTTGAAAAAGAGAAAATCTGTGGGACTGATATCTACTTTCCTTAAAAAGTTGAATGTGTAAATATGTCATAAAATTTTTATTTGATTTGGAAAACCATGTGCATGGTCAATTTTATAAGATCCAATAATAAATCAAAGGTCTTAAGATTGACCTTTCTCTAACCAACCCTGAGTCAAGTTGTTGCATTCCAAATTTTCTCAACATGGAGCAGTAAATGGAGTGATCAATGTATACTGAAAACTGTTACTTTAAGCACCCGATAATAACTCATTTCCCTGTCCACAGTATTAGCTCAACTTTAGTTTTTCATTCTTGACAATGCATGATGAGATTTTGTTGAAACAACCATGGAAATAAGAATGTTTTATTTGGTTTTTAGCTTCGGCGCTGTCAATGTTGCTATTCATTATTTTATGTGAATATATACTAGATAAAAGGAAACAGAAAATAACCGTGTTCAATTTTGAATTTGGGTGGGCATGTTGCATTGAAATATTCCCCCGTTTTAGTTATATTTCATTGCCTGCTGGTGGCTTTTAGGTGGTGATTATATCTTACGAGAAATTCTTTTGTTCACTTGCTTAACTAACTTCAGTTGCTTTATTCAGGATTATGTTGTTTTATCTTACCCTCATAGGTTTGAGTTGTTGGAATTACTTTCAGTGTCTGGAAAATTTATAATTGCATATTATGTTAGCAGGTGCTACACCTGCTGATGGAGCAGCAGCTGTGCCCTCAGAAGATGCGTCCACAGAATGTAATCTTCCAGTTGATGGAGCTGACTGGGTGGAATTGTTTGTGAAGGAAATGATGAGTTCTACTAGCATAGATGACGCTAAATCTCGTGCGACAAGAGTGTTGGAGAGTTTAGAGAGATCCATCAGTGCACGTGCCAGTGCTGAAGCTGCTCAAGCTTTTCAGAAGGTATGAGATAATTACTTAATGCACTTGCCTTGAATGCATGTATAGAATTCATCGTGTGTGGTTCTACCATTAGGGTCTTTAAGCTTGATATTATTGTTCTTATTGTTTTAAAAGGAAAACATCACACTGAAGGAACAAATTGAGCTACTTCTCCGAGAGAATTCCATTCTCAAACGAGCTGTAGCTATCCAGCATGAGCGTCAGAAGGAGTATGATGATAGGAACCGAGAAGTGCAGCAGTTGAAGCAATTGGTTGCACAATATCAGGAGCAGCTGAGAACTCTTGAGGTCAAAGTCATAACTCATGATCTCCCTGTTCTGCAATTAGTACGATTAGTTGAATGAACTAAAGGAGTATTGTGTCCTTTACTTTTGAGACACTAGAAATAGTGCTTCTTTAGAATATATGTACTTGGATATGCACGTTTGCTTAAAAGATCTTTTTTCAATTTGTTGTTTGCTTCCTTCTCTAAAATCTGAATCCCATGTTTTGTTTGCAGGTGAATAATTATGCCTTGACAATACATTTACAACAGGCTCAGGAAAGCAATTCAATCCCTGGACGCTTTCATCCGGATGTCTTTTAATAAACATATGAAAGCTAGCAGCATAGAGAGTCATTAAGCTTCTCCACTTCCCCATATAGGTGTTTCCAGAATATTTCATGTAATGTATGTTGTTGAAATCTGAATTTATGTTGGACACTGTCCCAACATATTCTGGGTCTAAAATGTAGCAGGTAAGGCTTAAATCGGTACTTACCATGTTATGTGAAAAGTTTGAAGTTCAGTTTGTATCCATTGGTCAAAAACTTTTGCCGGTTTTGCAGTGGCTTTGAACCTTTTTGTTATTGTTGCCTGTTAGCCTTTGATTAACCATCGCACAGATAGTAATGGTTCACTGTTCAGCAGTGAAGATGATTGGTAGAAATCATCTTAGCATGCCGTTGAACTTACTGTAATTTGGAAAGTTTGCGGATGAATGGAGGTCCCTTGTGTTGTGATTCCTTGTCTGATTTTAAAGGATTACTATTTTTTTTTTTAACAATAAATTTTACACTATTACAATGAGGATGAAAAATTAGTGTTGATGGGATTCAAATCCTGACTTCTAAAATGGAGTTATAGAACTCTAATCGTTTAACTTCTATTTCTTTCCATGTTCTTATTTTTGATATCTTTCTTTTGTTAAGCTGTTCTAGCAATTATGTTGAGAGAGAAAGTCGAACTTGGTACGAATATTAATATATTAAAAAATAAAAAGATACTAGTTTCGTTAGGATAGTATTATTTGGAGTATTTTTTTAAATTTATTAAAAAAAATTATTTGGATTGTTTTTTGTGAACTTTTTTGGAAAGGTGAAAAAGTTTTTTAATGTAAAATTTTTTTTAAAGTAACATGATGGTGATTAGAAAAGTGATTGAAAAAGTATTTGAATAGTTCAAAAATTTAGAAAAAAGTAATAAAGCGGACGTCTATTTCTTTAAGCGGATGTTTGCTTCAGAGACAAAATGTCTCAACTAGCACTGGGTACCGACATTGTCAGCGTTCGTGTCCCAGTGTTCGTTGAGACAATTTTGTCTCTGAAGCGGACGTTTGCTTAAGTAAGCGGATGTCTGCTTCGTCATCCGCTTAAAGAAGCAAACGTTCGCTTCGTCGTCCATTTCGTCGTCTCACCTCAAAACTTACAAAAAAATGGATCTCATTTTATTATTGGTGATTTTTTTAGTTTTTCTAAATAAATTTTGAACATAAACATGCTTGTTTTTGTGAATAATAGTATAAAAAGTTTCTAAAATTCATTTGAAATTTCAAATGAAAAACTCGGTAGGAAAATTTGGTGAAAAAGTAATTTTTTGACCACAAAATTTTTCATTTGTCCAAATGAATTTGAGAAAATTTTTTTTAAAAATTGCTCCAAAAGACCAATCCAAACAGTGCCACTATTATTTACTTACTAGAAGTTTTAATAGGCAAATAATAAATTAAACCACGTTGACAATTTACACACCACACACCTTTCCCTCACTTTTCCCAATAAAACTTTTCTTTCGCGGAAAGAATTATGACCAAAATTCGAATTTTCATTGTTTTTATAAATTTCTATTAAACAAAACATTAAATAGTTGGTATTTCATTTGAAACAGTTGATGATCAGAATTAAAAGTACAACAAAATGATTGATGAGATACAATCAGCATAGTCAAAATTTGAACTAAAATAAGGGACTCAAAAGTTCTATTTAGGATCGGTTGATTGATGAGATACAATCAGCATAGTCAAAATTTGAACTAAAACAAGGGACTCAAAAGTTCTATTTAGGAACGGTTGATAGTCAAGATTAAAAGTGCAACAAAACAAAACTATAGGTGAAATGCAATTAGCATAGCTAAAAATTGAGCAAAAAAATAATGTTAATTTGGAGTGACTGACTACGTCGTTTTCAACTTGTCTCAACCACCCGACCGCTGCTGCTGTGATGGCGAACTCTGCAACTCTTTCCAAATTCTCCCGAGTCTCGTCAAAACACTATTATCCCAGTTTTCCCATTTTCTTCATCTTCATCTTTGTTCTTTGCAGCCAGGACACATTTGTGGGGCCACAAGAAGTTCATCTCCGTTTCTTATCTTCTTTCTTTCCCATTTCAATAAGAAGATTTCTGCAACGAGGTTTGGAAGATTGATTAACATAGAGATGCAAAAAGAATTCACTGTTTCTTATTTAAACTATATAATTTGTCCGGACGATCCTGGGTCAATACATATAAAAATATATATTTTAATTTCGAAGTATTCATACTGTATCCAAAAAAAAAAAAAAAAAAAAGCATTCGTACACTAAGATAAAATCCAACCTTTCCTTTGTCAAGACTACCCATCACGTATATAAGAGCCCAACATCTATCTTTCGAAGGCCCAAAATATAGGCCCAGCCCATTCCGTTCATCCCGGTTCGGTTAACCAACTCCAACTCTTAAAGCCTGCATTACCGATCCTCTTGCTCTTCACCGGCGGAGGCGAAACCCTAATCCTCAAAACCCTAGAAAATTCGAGAAATTCTCATCGATCCCCAATTGAACTCTTTCCAATCCATCAATTAATTAATTGCAGAATTGAATTAATAAAAAAAAAATTAAACTTTGAAAACTTAATCGAGCTGTGAAAATGGTGTTAGCGCAATTAGGATCGAGCATCTCGCGTGCTCTCCAGCAGATGAGCAATGCGACAGTCATCGATGAAAAGGTTCTCAACGACTGCCTCAACGAGATCACAAGAGCTCTCCTTCAAGCCGATGTTCAATTCAAACTCGTTCGAGATATGCAAACAAATATTAAAAAGATCGTCAATCTTGATGATCTCGCTGCTGGCCATAATAAGCGTAGAATTATTCAGCAGGTATATTTTGTTTCCATTCCACGATTTTTTTCTTTTTTTTGTCATTTAATTTTTTTTGGCCCTATAATTTTCTGGAACTTGAGGATTTTCTTCTTCTTCTTTTTCTTTTTTTTTTTTTGGATGAAGAAATTATTTGTATTCTGTTAATTGGATGTATGATTCAGTTTAGTGAATAAAAAAGAAAATGATTTATTTGGAATAGTTGGGTACAAGAAATTGAAGTTTTTGGGACATGATATGGAAATTTGATTCAATTACTCTTTCAGGGGTTGAAAAAAGAAAACGGAGATATTTTGGTTTAATTCGTATTTGAATGTGGATTTGTGAGGGGCCATTTATAGATTCCGGTGGATGGGATTTTGTTACTAGAACAAATAGTGCTTGTTGTTGCTATGGTTGGAAGATTTGATTGACGATCACCTAGAGAATTACTTTAAAATCGAAGCATCAAGTTTATGGCAGGTGAAATTGGAAAGCTGTTGTCTTGTGGACTTCGGAAAGATTCCAATCTATTTTCGTGTGAAACTGGAAACGTTTGCATGGCTATCGAATTTTGAATTGTTTCTTGTTGGTAGAATGTATGACATATGTCGTTTGTGCTACCATCAATCAACCCTTAAAGGGCTAACTTGGTAATTGTATTGTTTCCTATGTAATTCTGCTTTTCTCTTTCGTACCATCTTCTGACTTTTTATGATGGTTTTTCTCTTTTTAGGCAATATTTAATGAGCTCTGCAAGATGTTGGATCCTGGAAAACCTTCCTTCACCCCAAAGAAAGGCAAAACAAGTATTGTCATGTTTGTAGGATTGCAAGGTATTTGAATGTTTTCAATGATGTCTTTTTCCACACTTTAATAATTTTTACCATGTTAAACTGTGCCAAGACCTTCTTGATTAGGCATTGGGTTCAGCCTAATGTTATTAGGTTGACTGGCGCCATTGAAATCCCTATCATGCTTACTTTGTTATGTCATGATTGGTTGAATGATTTTTTTGTTGTGAATGCTTCACAGGGTCGGGAAAAACAACTACATGTACCAAATATGCATATTACCACCAGAAGAAGGGCTGGAAACCTGCTCTGGTCTGCGCTGACACATTTAGGGCTGGAGCGTTTGATCAGTTGAAGCAGAATGCCACAAAAGCTAAAATCCCCTTTTATGGAAGGTAACTTTTTAGCTAAGGTATTGATGTTTGTGTGTTTTCACAAATTTAGGGGTTGACGTAGTCGCAATGTTGGAAATGATGAGCTTACCTAATCTTTCCCTTTCTATGGCACAAGATTCTTTCCTGGACTTGTTAAATTTCAATGAGTTACCATTTTATGACCAAATATTTGTTTCAGGTGAAGGAAATTATGGATTGTGTGCTTAAATGAAATAGTAACGATCTTGTTACTCTTTCTAACAAATAAATTTGTGTAAGACTTGAATCCCGTCAGATCAATAAATTATTATTTCAGGAATTGGCTCTTGAAGATGTTATTTGTCATTGATGAGTTGTGATCTGAACATATCGTTGATGTTCTGTACTGTTGCAATTTTAGTTTCTTCTCTGTTTCATGCTTTCCACGAATCATTGTTTGTGTAATTGTTGCTTGAATGATGGAAAGTAATATTTTGATACTTGATGTTTAAGATAGTATCATACGATTTGTTGTTTCTTTAGATTCATTCATCTTCTTTTTTTTTCCACTGTTTATGATTGGAGTTGATTGTGCATGCATAGAGTTCCCCTCTGTTTTTTCCAGAATTTGAGATGATTATTAATTTGTAACAGCTACATGGAGTCAGATCCAGTTAAAATTGCAGTTGAAGGTGTTGAAAGATTTAAAAAGGAAAACTGTGATCTTATAATAATTGACACTAGTGGACGTCACAAACAGGAAGCTGCCCTTTTTGAAGAGATGCGTCAAGTTTCCGAAGCAACTGTATGTTTTCCTGTGCTCCATTATGTGTATGTTTTTGAAATCCTAATATCTCCACTGAATGCTCCAGAAACCAGAGTTTATATATTCTTTTGATTTGAATGTTTCAGAAACCGGACCTTGTTATATTTGTCATGGATAGTAGTATCGGTCAAGCAGCTTTTGATCAAGCTCAAGCGTTCAAACAAAGTGTAGCAGTTGGAGCTGTAATTGTTACTAAGATGGATGGCCATGCGAAGGGAGGTGGTGCTCTTAGTGCGTAAGTTCAGACTTTGTCATATCTAAATTTTCCTTTTTAAGGGTGTATATTTATTAGCTCATTCTATACGTTATTGATGGGAATCTTTGATATGTTGGCATGCTGATTTATGTGGAGTTGGTTGGGTCAACTTTTTTGATGGTATGGTTATTTAGATGAGTGATATTGAGTGGGGTAACAAAATTAGAATATGTAGAAACATGAAAGAAGCTTGTGGCTCTTCCTGAGACATATTTAATAATCAATAATGTACTTGGAATGCTTTTCCTGGATTTCTTTTGTTTGACGTTTCTTCTTTTGGAATGCATCTAGATGTCCCTAATACAGTGCTGGTGGCAGAGTTTTTTTGAGTTAATGAGGTGATGTCTTTTCCACTTTCCATGTGCAGAGTCGCAGCCACAAAAAGTCCTGTGATATTTATTGGGACTGGTGAACATATGGATGAGTTTGAAGTTTTTGATGTAAAACCATTTGTCAGCCGCCTTTTAGGTATGCAATTCTATTCCTGAAATCTGATACACTTGCCTTCGGTTTGCAGTCTTTCTCCTCTGAACTATCCTTTGCTACTCTGCTATGTCTTATAATTGATGTTTATAATTCTAATTTTGCTAGGCATGGGTGACTGGTCTGGTTTCATGGATAAAATTCATGAAGTTGTCCCAATGGATCAACAGCCTGAGCTTCTTCAAAAGCTTTCTGAAGGAAATTTTACATTGAGAATTATGTATGAGCAATTTCAGAATATACTCAAAATGGGGCCAATTGGACAGGTTCCTTTCTTGTGTGTTTCACAATACGCATATTGGATTTTTTAGGATGTGTTTCAAAAGTTAGCATAGCCTTTCAATTTGATAATGTTGGTAACCAAACCATTTCTCTTTGAAAGCTTGATAGAGGCAGTTGGAATTTAAGTCTACACTTCTATGGCCAGTGTTTATTCAGGAAAAATAACTTAAACCTTCTAAATCAATTTTAATGAAATGCTTGGGCAGTTGTTTTATGAGTTATTATACAGTTCGACAATCTTTTCGTTTGGCTCTTGTAGGTTTTCTCAATGCTCCCAGGTTTCAGTGCAGAGTTGATGCCAAAAGGGCATGAAAAGGAAAGCCAGGCAAAGATCAAACGATACATGACAATGATGGACTCGATGACTAATGAAGGTAAGTTATTAATGTTTGGTTGGAAATGAGAATTAGTCTGCCTTTTGACTACTTTTAACTTCTACGAAGAATTTCATGGAAGAGTTATTTGTCCATAGTCATTCTCTAATCACTTGTGCTTCTCTATTGCAGAGTTGGATAGTTCCAACACAAAGCTAATCAATGAATCACGGATTGTGCGGATAGCAAGGGGGTGTGGTCGTCCAGTGAGAGAAGTAATGGAATTGTTCGAAGAGTACAAGCGCCTTGCGAAGGTTTGGAGCAAGATGAAGGGACTCAAAATCCCAAAGAAGGGCGAAATGAGTGGCTTGTCTCGAAATATGAACGCGCAGCACATGAGCAAAGCTCTTCCACCTCAGATGCTAAAGCAGATTGGTGGTATGGGAGGTTTGCAAAACTTGATGAAGCAAATGGGCTCTGCGAAGGATATGATGGGTATGTTTGGAGGTGGAGATAGGTAGTTCCTGCATGTCTCAGCAGAATGGATGATGTGAATTTAACTTGTGCTTGCATGCTGGGACCATGGTTTGATAGGAAGACCATTAATCTTCTGGTTCAGTTTTTGATAAACATGCGAGGCTGCTGCTGTAATTGATTCGTTTGATTGCTCGCAATGATCTCCCTGTACAGTATTTCTAGTGGGTCCTTTAGATGGAAAAGTATACAATACACCACGTGCATTGCCACGTGGCTTTAGATGCAGTAATGTAGTGATGATGTTTCTTGACCATCTAATACTTTCCCCTTCCCTCTTGCCTTTGTTCTTAAGTTCGTCAACTAATGAATGTTTCGTAACAAAACGGAAAAGTTAGTCAAATACTTTCCCCTTCCCTCTTTCAATTGCTTTCTAGTTCTTCAACTGATAATCAGGGCATTGTTGTTCTCGAGTTCGTCAACAAATAATCAGGGCATAGTTTTCAACAATTTCAACTAATCATTCACTAAAAAAAATAAAAAGAAAATTGTCAACTCTCTATTAATCCAACGTGTGGACTCCACCAAGGATCGATGGATGGATGGTGGGCTCAATTTAAGGCGGTGGAGATGGGTTGGAGTCCATATGAAAGACAAAACAAATTATTAAAATTAGAATGGACCTAAAAAAGGTCACCCAATTTATAAGAAAAGAGTCTGGTTCTAATAAATAAGGCTTGCTTGATACTAAAAGCTCGAAACATCATTCTATCATTCATCAAGCCCTATTTATAAGGGTCCATTTAGGGTTTTCGAGTTCCTCTCAAAACATTCACGGCTCAAGCCCATCATCTTTCTCCCTACCTTCCCTCCCTCCTCAAAAAATTCTTCCCAATTAATTCAAATAATTAAAAGGTTTTTGCCCAAAACCCTAAACCATAAACCCCAATCGCTGCTACAAAGATTTTCCATCCTTCCTTTGGTTTTGATTTCAAGTTTCATCGGCAGTTTCCCCAAGTATGTTATCTTATTCACCGCTATCGTCGCTATTTTAATTCCTTTCGTTCTTGCGGTTATTCTTTTGGCGCCTTTTGCTTTTTCTTGCAGTTTTTCTTTTTCCCTTTTTTTGGGCGGTTTTGATTATCGGTGGTGTTCGAATAGATTTCTCGGCTCGCCCTCTTGGTCAGTTTTGAATTTGTTATTGTAAATGTTTGGTTCGAGAAATTATGGTTGTACACGTGTGTGTGTGTGTGTTAGCCTCGGTAAAGTAATTCTTTTTTCTGTAATTCGGACAGAATAAGTTCTTTTTTTTTTGGCATCTGATATACTAATAGAATTAAGTTCTTTCTGGGTTTTGGGTCAAATTATAAAATTCATGTCGAAATTAAATTTTGTTCTATTCTTTTGGGGAAGTCGGGATGATGGTTCTTTTGTCCGGCTTTGTTTAATTGTTGTAATATATGTTGAAAGAAATTGTTATTTGCTTCATGTTTGGGTGACCTTTCGTGTGTGTGAACTTTAGAAGATGGGAATATTGGTTGCGAAACAGAGTATGTAGGTTGATGAACTTGTGTATTTCACGTTTTATGGGTGTTTTATTTGATGAATGTGCTTTAAAGATTGAGCTTCTTGGTTTGGCAATTTTTATAAGCATGTATTTTGGTTCTTGTGTTTATAATTAGGTATGCAAACCAATGGTAGTAAACTTGAATGCTTGTCCATGGAGTTTCTTGACCTTGAACAGACAATATAGTTTGCATCTGTGTGTGATAATATTTTCTTGACTACAGTTTTTCTAGTCAAGTTACTTATTTGTTTTTTCTGAAACTGTGTTATTTTATCACGTTTTCTGCATGATTTTATCCTCAGTGCTTTTGGTTTTCTTAGCCTGGAATAGTTTTGATTACTTGTATGCATTGAAAGAAAGGGATGGCTTCCAGTTACTGTTATTTGAAAAACAGACATGTGCATTTCTAGATCGTGATTTCTTTATTTCAATCAAATTTTATTTTTCTGATCGCTTCTTCTCTTAGTATGATTATTAGCAGTTTGCATTCTAATCTTTTATCAAGGTATTCAATTTGCTAGTATAGTATAATCTTTTTGAAAAAACTAGTTGTGAGGTATATCAACTAGATTACACTATCAGTATTTCTTTTATCTTGTTGTTTCATTTCATTTTTTCCCCTCCTATTACAGCTAACATGATAACACATTAGAGGAGCAACAAGGAGGTTGTGAAATTTGACTGGAATGTACTTCATCTTGATCTTTTTGAGATCTGTCTTGCAGGATTTACGTATGGGTACCTTAATCCACAACAATGGAACACCTAATTCAGACACACAACACAATAAGTGTAGGAAGAAGAAGTCCATTGTTTGGGAACACTTCAACATTGAAAATATTGGTCCAGACTGTACCAGGGCCTTTTGTAAGCAATGCAAAAAATCATTTGCCTATGTTACTGGCTCAAAACTAGCTGGAACCAGCCACCTCAAGAGGCATATTGCCTTGGGTATTTGTCCAATGAGCCGTCGTAATCAGGAAAACAACCAGTTAGTTCCATACACCTTAAACACCAAAACCAATGGCTCAGCAGTTGCTATTGATCAACCAAGGAAGCGTCGCAGGGCTACCCCTGGACTTGCAGGCAATTCCTTTGATCAGGAGCGTTGCAGACATGAGATTGCCAAAATGATTATTCAACATGATTATCCACTTCACATGGTGGAACACACTGGTTTTGTCCGTTTTGCTCAGTCTCTTCACTCTCAGTATAATTTGGTCAACATAAATGCAGTTGAAGAGCAAATAGTGAGCATTTACTTGAAAAAGAAGCAAAATCTTTTGAACCTTCTTGCTGGAATTCCTGGTCGTGTTAGCCTCAGTTTGGATATGTGTACTACAGATCAAAGCATAGGTTATGCGATTCTAACTGGACACTTTGTTGATTGTGACTGGAAATTGCACCGGCGGTTACTTAGTGTCGTCATGTTACCATTTCCTGATTCCGAAGTTGCCTTTAATCATGCAGTTGCTGCCTGCCTAACAGATTGGTGTTTTGAGAACAAACTGTTTACTCTTACTCTTAATCAGTCCTTCAGTAGTGAGACTATTAGAGGGAATCTCAGAGGTCTATTGTCGATCAGGAACCCGGTTATTGTCAATGGTCAGCTGATAATTGGCAGTTGCTATGCTACTGTGTTGAGTAGTGTTGCACAAGAAGCGCTATGGTCAATGAAGGAAACTATTGAAAAAGTCCGCCAAAGTGTGAAGTATGTGATTACTTCGGAATCTCGTCGAGAAAAGTTCACTGAAGTGAAACAACAGCTTCAAGTGCCAAGCACAAAGAGCTTACTAATCGATGAGCAAACC